>WOVY01005851.1:0-108866 GCA_013436015.1 Rhipicephalus annulatus | reverse complement strand
CCGTTATTTTGCAGGCAGACTTCCTCGCAACCATGGTGACATTACAGTTGCACTGTAACTTTCGATATCAATGAGGTACTGCAATCGCAGAAATTTTGTTGCGCAATCTGCGAGGGCAAGGTAATCATTGTTGAGAAATCTCCACTCAATCTAAATGCACCTGAGACAGACAATACCTACCTACATAAAATAAGTTATCCGCTTCGCATATGCACTAGGAAACCTAAATATGCGCAAAGATTTGTAATGTTCTCGTTTTTTTTTTAAATTTTGTTCTGCTCCCTGAAACGATAGCGTTGCATCAAGGTGTATTCCGTTGTTTCCAAGCATGCAGCCGTCATTTATTTTACGTGAACAGATTAACAACCATACAGAGTATTTTACTGTGCAGCAGGAATATGCAATTGCCATGTTACACTGTTCCATCCAGTTCGTGCATTCAAGTTTGCAGCACTTACGCCGTCGCGAACACGAGGAGCCTCGTACCACGCAAAATATTGAGCGATGGGTTCACCAGTGAGGAAATAAAGAACTCCGTTCTTCGTCAAAGCATAGTGCACCATAATAAATTTCTCAGAACGCGTGAACTCCAACAAGAATTGTCAGTGCATGCAACACAAGTATTTACCCTGTACAGTGCACCATCAGTACCTGTCGGTTGTCTGTTTCAGCTAATCTGATGCGAGGTGCTGGTACTTCACTGCTCGCATCAACACCTTGCGTTAATTTACGTTTTTTGTATGGCATAATGACGCAACGTAGCCCACCAACATTTTGTAAGAGCGATATCACAAACGCGAGACCTTATGCGCGCAGATTAGGATACCGGGGCGCGTGCGACCTTACCGGCACCTGAAGGGAAGCGGAGGAAATGTATACCAGCCAATCTTTCCGTTATGGGAAAAGAAGGGCTAGTGTTTAAGGTGGTATATTACCAGACGACATGTATCGTCGGTAATGTTCTTGTTCCTCTCAATCAGTGTCACTGCCCGTACTTCGCTGAGCGCGTTGCGTCCTAGCAGTGCGAAGTCACCCCATTGAAATACGCTGCAAACACGTATACTGGTGGGTAGTTCGTGTTCTGTGCCAATCAGCGCCCCTTTATGAGACTCAATAGCCGCGATAGAAATACAATCTCGCCGCGCCAAAACGCCGTAAGGTAAAGCTTGATGATTATTTCTCGAAAAGCAACGCTGCTCTCAATGCACACATAACTGGCGTAAAAGCTACAGCAGCCGAGAAAAAGGTTCCCAACTGTAGTTCTGCACTGCCTGAATACGACTCGTGTGCAAAGAAAACTCCTGAATACCGATAGGAGCATGATGCAGCCACCAAAACACGCAATTCCTGGCAACAATGATCCTTACGTGTTCAAAGGGCCCAGACACTAGAAGTTGCAGCACGGCGAGTCTAGACAATGTTTGCTAATGACGCCATTGTATGTAAACCAGGCACTCACTACGTACAGCATTCCCTCAGTTAGTAAAGATAAACTGAAGTTCCTAGCTCACTGGTAAGAATCTTTACTTGGTTGCTGGTGTATTCCAAGTATGATGAGGGAGCAAGACATGTGTGCTTTTTGGAAAAGAAAGTTGAGGCAAGGGAACTCACCAAGTGTTTGGTGCAAGCATGGTCCCCTCTCCGTTCACACGTCGAAAGAAGGCACTCGACAATTTCAGAAGCCTAAACGAGCGCGGCTAGAACAAGATGCTCTCTACGCGACAAATTTTCTAGAAGCACTAAAAGGTTAGTCAATTACTCAAAAGGTGGAGTCGCCATCACAAGCAGAAAATGAATTTAAAAAAAGAACACTACAGATCTCCAACGTAGACACTGTGATCTGTGGGAAAAAAGATGATAATGAGAGACGATTATGAGAACTACAGTATGATTATGACAGACGCCATAGTGGGGCGTTCCGGAAGTTTAACCACTTTGCATCTTTAACGTGCACCTACATCAAAGTGCACGGGCCTCGCGCATTTTCGTCTACATGAAAAATACGACAGGGATTCTATTCAGCGACCTGCGGGTCAGCAATGGAGCACCATAACCACTCAACCATCATGGTGGGTAGTAAAAATGACGGTTAGAGTAAAGTGGTTATGGGCTACTTTTCACCGAGCTGTCAGAGCACAAGTTCAAGCTATTGAGATATATTGCTGAAAATCTCTACTACACCGTGCCAGAGTGATTCCGTTGTCTCTCATTGCCTACTTCTTAGTTTACTGTGGCACCTTTCACTTGAAGACGTGGTACGGGGATACAAAAGTTCTGAACGGCAATTCAGAGGCCAAGTTGACATGTAACAATTCTCGTGAATTTTGGGTAACATATTTGGCATATGATATGAAATGTAACTCGCAGTATAATCTTCCTCTCAATGGAAGAAGATAACAAACAGTATTCCGCTGTGTCATGTGTCTGTTCTGTGCATGAAATATCACTTCCACACAATTCATTTCATCTGAAAAAATTATGGCCACTATGTATACTGTTCCTAATATTGAATAATAGCATATCCACGTTCATGCAAGTTTCTTCATTCTGTGCATTTCTTGATGTGCGTTATGTTGCTAGTTGCAGATATCGCTCGGTGTGCCGTAGCTTCCCGTCATGCCAACGCAAAGGGGTGAGCCGATGAAGCAAATCAGTATAATTATTTTTAATTGGTCGCATATTTTTTGAGGTTTATGTGTTTTATTCTTGTGCTGTTTTCCACCCTGTTGAACAATAAAACTGGTTAACACTAGAACTTCCAAGCTACATTTCTCAATGCTGCTTAGCTTTGTGACCATCATCTTTTTTTTACATCATGGGTATTTAGTAGGCTTTTCTAAGGTTGTGATTGGCCTGAACGTTTACCTGTGTTCCACCTTCTCACTAGACAACACTTCAGAGTGCCTTTTGCAGTCAGGACGTAAGAAAAGAGGTTATATATATCGTACATTCGCATAGAAGTGTAGTTGGCCGGATAAACCAACTATTCTGTCACGCGCACGCGTGTGTGTGTGTGTGCCTTCGTGCGTGCGAGTGCGCGCGTGGGGGTGTGTTCACGTGTTTGTGTATGTGTGTTTAGATGTTAGCAGAACGTGCGAAGGTTCAATCGAAATGGTAGTCTCTGATTGAGGTTTATATTGGCACACGTTCGAAAAGCCACGATGCAATATGCTTGAACGTGGCCTATCAGATCTTGAAACTGTGCATGGTTTCTACAATTAAAACAAACCTCTGCCTAGAAACATTTTTTCATAGCGATCGACTTCGGCGAAGTCTCTTTCGGCGGGTACAGGTATGACCACTGGTTTAGCAATAATCTCGTACTCGAAATGCTCGCGGCCCAGATTCCTGCCTAATAATTTCACTGAGTATACTAATATCTTACAGACGTAGGTATATATCACGGACGTATTGATATCGTGTTTTCTGTGGTGAAATGCCGATCAGTCTGGCTCGAGTTTGGCCGTGGCTTTCTTCTATCTAAGAAAGAGCTATCATTGGATCTATTTATCGGTCCCCATGATCATCTTACAGCAACTTCTGTGTTGAACTGGATGACAATCTAAGTTCGTTTACACCTGAAAATTACAATGTGATCTTTTTAGGAAATAAACATTGACATTAGAAAGGCTAACGATACCTCTTGTGTTCAATACTCAAACTGTGGCATGTGGCTTGGTTTAGAATTTCCCCTTGATTCTCCAACACATTGTATTTCTCCCAGCTGCAACACGCTTATTGACCATTTACCTAGTAACGTAATATTCGTGTAAAAAGCCGCAGTGGTCAATTTCAAGCTGAGAGACCATTATACAACTTTTCTACAATTAATTACACAAGGTAATAGCAAAACTAAAGTTGCAATGAGTGTGCTTTAGATTCAGCAAAGTTCGTTGATATGCTATCGTGCTCCGGCGAGGAGGATTTAACACATTATCCTTGCGTCAACAAAGCGTTCAATGCCTTGACCAAGAAACTTAAATGTTTTATAAATTCGTGCAAGTCTGCATTCATCATATCACGTTGGTACTAAGCCCCTAAAAACCCGTGGGTTACGAGACTGCTGTGTAGCATAAAAAAAGACAATCTTTACAAAAAGTAACGCTCAGGCCATTGAACTTGTCTCTTCGGGCACGGTTTAAGTGTATTCACAAACCGTCAGCGTCCTACTTAAGAAGCTAAACGAACCGGTTATCAAAATAAAGTGCTTAAAAGGGGAATGACTTTAGAAAAAAGTGGAACGTTAATTCTTTGTTTGTTTTCTATTTAAAAAAAGTTTTTACATTTGATCAGCCAGACACACTCCAAACAGTATTTTAGAACGGCACCAGCACTATAACTAACGCCATTGCTATCGCCAATTCACTTAACCAATTATTTTGCAACAACTTTGTATCGACTCTCACTACCTCGCCTTCATTGCCTCGCTTGTCTAAATAACCTATATTGAAACCTGCATCACCTGATGAAGTTTTACGCACTATAAAAAGTTTTAAGACAACAGCATGTGGCCTATATTCAATTTATCTTTCCAAATTCAAACTTGTTGCCCCTGATTTATCATCTGTGCTTTCAGATCTTATCAACAACGTATTTCGTTCTGGCGTTTCCCCTACTATTCGCAAACAAGGAAAACGTAACACCTATATTTAAATAGGGACACTAAAAAGTTTTCTCTAATTATCGTCCAATAAAAATCCTCCTACTCTTTAGTAAGGTTATTGAGAAGCTCATTGTTAATCACCTCACAAACTACCTAACAAAGTTTAAACCTTTGTCACCTAAGCAGTTTGGTTTTATTGCTAAGCTGTCAGCCTAATTAGCACAATTAAAAAAAAACTGATAGCTTAAAACAGTTTATCGATACAAGTCTACGGGCTGGGGCGGTATTTATTGACTCAAGTAGAGCGTTTGATACCATTAACTACTCTACCTTAATTGCTAAACTTGAATCCCTGGGAATTTGTGAGCCTACTCTAGTACTTCTACGAAGTTACCTTGACAACAGAACCCAAGTTGTGAACTGCTGTGGTGCGTTCTCTTCTCCAGTGAAAAAAACTAGGGAGTTGCGCAAGGCTCAATTTCGGGACATGTGTTATTTCTCATCTGCAACAATGATATACCACCATCACATAGTTTTTCTGACTGCATTGTAGGTAAGAAACTGGACGCATAGTCTAGTTAACATCCCTACCGTTCCTACATTCCTTCTGATATATCGTAGATTATCAGGTGCACGCGCCGAAGAACATACCGATAACACGTGCCTCCACCCCTCGCCACGGCGCATGCTCCGGCCTCGGGCCAGGATATTAAAACCAAGACAGCAGCCTCGTGAATAAAGATTGTTCCTTCTTGTTCTGGCCATGCATCGTCTTATTCTTCGCCCTTACGATACTACAGTGGCGACGAGGATGGGATCCGGTTAATTGCACTCCGACGCTGAGACCAGAAGAATGGGATCCCGACCCCCTGCCTTCGACGACGCCGTGAGTAGCTGGAGCACGTATCGTGTCCGGTTGGAAGCCTACTTTGAGGGCAACGATATTACCGACGTAGCGAAACGCCGGGCCCTACTGGTTTCATCGTTGAGCGACAGTGTCGTCCGGATATTGCAAGGGCACCAGCCGGGGGTCGCTATCAACTCCTTGACGTACGATGACGTTGTGAAATGCTTTGAAGAACATTTCAACCCTCAGGCAAACGAAATAGCAGCAAGCTATTCTTTCTTTATGCGAAAACAAGATGAGCAAGAAAGCGTCCGGGACTACATTGCTGAACTGAGAAGACTGGCCGTAAATTGTAATTTCGGGGCGACACTGGACCGTATGTTGCGGGACCGAATCGTTTGTGGGATTCGGGATAAGGAAACGCGCCGGTGCCTGCTGGGCCGCAAGAACTTGACTCGTGAAGAAGCCGAAGAATTCGCCTTAGCTTCTGAGAAAGCGAACGAAGACGCTCGGGGCATGCGTACTTCATACGCCCGGACCGAAGGTGGCGGCGTCAACGTGATACAGCAACAAGGCAGACAGTGGAGGAAGAATTGCAGCCTTTCATGCGACAGATGCAAAGGGGCGCATGCAACGGCGTCCTGTCGACATCGCAGTTCCATATGCCATCAATGTGGTAAAAGAGGGCATCTTGCTAGGGCTTGCAAAAGACCCCACACCCCCAGGTCAGGAACGTTCGCTGTCGACGGAACCGAATGTGAAAGCGAAGAAGAGAGGTTGTATGCTCTCGTTGCACACAGTTCCGCCAATAAGCACTTGGTGCAGCCAATCGAGCGCACCTTAACGTGGGAAGGCCGTAGGCTGCGAATGATTGTCGATACTGGATCACCAGTAAGCGTGATTCCCAAAAGCTTGTACAAGAAGCATCGCAAGTGGTGGCCGGCTCTGCAAAAACTCCACTACGCCTTTCATGTTTCCTGGGACCGTTGGCGGTCGTTGGCAAGGTAGACATGCAGGTACAGCTTGGACCAGTAACGGTGAGCAGTTCGCTGATAGTAGTGGACCATCGAGGGCCCCTTTTGTGCGGAAGGGACACGATAGAGGAATTTCGTAAAGCAGGCATGTTGCTAGTAGAAGGCACGTCGTCTTCGGTGAATGTTGTTCACGCCGACAGCCAGCTAACCGCACTTCTTGACGAGTTTCCGGACCTCTTCGAGAACCTCGGATGCTGTAAGGGACCACCGGTGAAGCTGTACCTCAAGGAAAGTGCGCAACCTCGATTTCTGAAGGCTCGGACAGTCCCGTATGCCATGAGAGCGCAAGTCTCCGCCGAAATTGACCGACTGGTGGAAGTGGGCGTGCTGTCCCCAGTGAGCGTGGCTGAATGGGCAACACCGGTCGTGCCCGTAGCAAAGAAGAACGGAGACATCCGGCTGTGTGGGGACTTTAAGCTAACAGTTAATCCAGCGACAAGAACAGAGCAGTACCCGCTTCCGAAAATTGACGACATCTTTGCGGCGCTATCAGGAGGCGAAGTGTTCAGCACACTCGACTTACGAAACGCATACAACCAGCTTCCCCTGGATGATGATGCTAAGAAGATAACTGTGTTGAATACACACAAAGGCCTCTTCTGCTACAACCGCTTGGCTTTTGGCATTGCCTCAGCGCCTGCGCTGTTTCAGCGGCGCATAGAAGCCGTGCTGCAGGGTATACCAGGGGTGAAAGTTTACCTGGACGACATTATTGTAGCAGAAAAAGAGTATGACACAACGATACTGCGGCAAGTGTTCGAACGACTTCGGGCGAACGGACTAACACTGAACAAGGAGAAGTGCCACTTCCGGGAGAAAGAAGTGGTATTTCTAGGGCACCGAATCGATGCAAAAGGCCTCCACCTACTGCAGGACAATTTGGAAGCAGTGCTAGCGGCACCGCCACCGACTTCGGTAAGCCAGCTTAAATCATTCTTAGGACTGGTCACATACTATTCCAAATTTCTACCGAACTTGTCGTCCACTTTGGCCCCGTTACACCGACTCTTGTCTAAAGGAGCACTGTGGTGTTGGGGGCCCGCACAGAGAACAGCATTCCAAGAAACCAAGCGCGCCATGAGAAGGGCGAACTTTCTTGTGCATTACGACCCCCAAAGACCCTTGCGGCTTGAGTGTGATGCGTCGGCCGAGGGTATAGGCGCAGTTTTGTCGCACCGCATACAAGGAGTGGATCATCCCATAGCGTTCCGCTCGAGAACTCTAACGTCGGCGGAACGTAATTATTCACAATTGGAAAAGGAGGCACTAGCGCTGGTCTTCGGCGTTGTAAAATTTCGAGATTATTTGTTTGGCAACAAGTTCACTCTGGTGACCGATCACAAGCCTCTGACTGGTTTGCTAGGTCCAGATAAACCCATTCCGCAAATGGCAGCGGCCCGCATTCAACGTTGGGCACTGCTCTTAGCAGCTTATCAATACGACTTGGAATACAGAAAAGGAGAGCTAAATGCGAATGCCGACGCTCTAAGCCGGTTGCCATTACCGGTTCGCGATATTGGCTGGAAAAATGAACTAGCCGAATATGTCCTGCATGCGCAGGCTATGGATGATTTTGTTTTTTTCTGCGCAGAGTATTTCAGACCACACCAGCAAAGATGACGTACTTCAGCAAGTGAAGACTTGGATCTTGCAAGGCTGGCCAAGGCGTCTCGGTTCAGAGGAACAGCAGTACCAACCGTATTTTGCACGGAGGCATGAATTGGCCGTGAGTAACGGGATACTCTACTGGGGCCACCGTGTGGTTCTGCCTAAAGCTGCCCGGCAATTTGTTTTGAAAGAGTTGCACGATACGCACCCAGGCATGACGGCAATGAAGAACCTCGCGCGCTCAATTTTCTGGTACCCAGGGCTAGACGGTGAAATTGAAATGCTTGCAAAACGGTGTCCCCAATGCGTGCAGTGTTTGCCCATGCCCCCAGCGCAGGTCCCGGCAAACTGGCCAAAGAACAACAGACGGTGGTACCGCCTACACGTGGATTTTGCTGGTCCCGTGGAAGGGCATTAGATCTCCGTTCTCGTCGACGCCGAGACTAAGTGGATCGAAGCAGTGCCCTTGAAGACGGCGACAGCAGCGACTACGGTAGACACACTTAGGTGCATTTTCGCGCGATTTGGCATACCACGGACTGTCGTGTCGGATAATGGTCCGCAATTCACCAGTGCAGAGACAGCCCGGTTCTTCCGGGAAAATGGGGTGCGCCACGTAACGACGGCCCCATACTACCCGCAATCCAACGGTTTGGCGGAACGGGCAGTACGCACCATCAAGGAGGACCTGAAGAAAAATCGGGTGGGAACGCTGCAAAGTCGGCTTGCCAAATTTTTGTTGCGTTACAGGACCACACCGACCCGAGAGGAGCAGTCGCCCGCGGAAAGGCTTTTTGGATTCCAACCACGGACCCGCCTGAGCACCTACCTGGCAGAGGAAGACGGGGCAAGAGGGAGGCTACCGTCAACGGAGTTCCGAACTCTGGAAAGAAAGAGTTTGCACCAGGAAGGGAGGTGTGGAGTCGACAGTACAGTCAGCTAGGTCAAAGGTGGCTACCCGGAACCGTGACAACAGTCGAAGGCAAGCGATTGTTAACCGTTAACACGCCAAGGGGGGTGCAACGTAGACACGTCGATCAAGTACGACCACGCGACTCGTCGACACCGGTTAAGAAAGAACCGTGCGAAACGCCAATCGCCATGGAGCAATTGCCACTCTCATCCAGCGGCATCCAGTCAACTAGCAGCGAAGCCCTTCAGGCCGGTCTGTCCGAGCCTGGTGAGGAAGCGTCTGGCGGTGGCATCGAGCCAGCAAGTCTAAGGTCCACGGCAGAACCACTCCCACTCCGACCAGCAAGTCCAAGGTCCACGGCAGAACCACTCCCACTCCGACACTCCACCCGTGCCCGCAAGCCGCCGGCTAGGTTCTAGCTCAGAGGGGAGGAAGTGATATATCGTAGATTATCAGGTTCACGCGCCGAAGAACATACCGATAACACGTGCCTCCACCCCTCGCCACGGCGCATGCTCCGGCCTCGGGCCAGGGTATTAAAACCAAGACAGCAGCCTCGTGCATAAAGATTGTTCCTTCTTGTTCTGGCCATGCATCGTCTTATTCTTCGCCCTTACGATACTACACCTTCTCTCTCTCTCTCTCTGACTGCATGATTTGCGCAGATGATACTACAATATTTTCCAATGACAAGGATCTCACCAATATGCTACAAAATAAACACAGATGCCGGGAATCTTGTTTCATGGTGGAATAACAACTTATTGAAAATCAACCCCATTAAATAACTTTAATAATGTTACATTCATATCAAAACAATGCGACAATATATCCAGAAATACACATATATAAGTGCGCGGTTATACCATCAGAGTCTGTTACTCTTTTAGGTGTAACATTAGATCCTCACCTCAAGTTTAACTTTCATAAAAACTATGTCATCAGGAAGACTGCTTATGGCATCCGCATACTCATTCGCCCAAAACATCGTTTTCAGCAATGCATCCTCAAATCTCTTTATTATGCATTTATTCACAGTCAACCTAACTACTGTATTTTATCCTGAGTCAACATGTACATTACTCATCTGGCATCCACAATTCATCTTCAGAAAAGAGCAATCCTTATAATCACTCATAGTTCACACACTGCATGGGCAGCATTTCTCTTTAGCACTCTCGAAATTGTATCAGCAGCATTCTGATTCAGCAGCATTCTAGCAGCATTCTGCTTCAAACGTAAACAATAACTACGGTAAAATGACAGCATTGTTTACTGGACTTTCATCCTGGAATTCACTTCCATCAATAATTAAATCGAGCCCTTCATTGCATTATTTCCGGCGTTCACTCAAACAATTTTTACTAATCACATGCATCACCTGATCGTGTTTGTGAATTTATATATGTATTGGTTTAAATATATTTATATTCATGTGTGTATGCTCACTATGTATGTATATAATTTGATAAATATTTAAATAAGCGCTAGTTTGTAATATTGAAATAGTTTCTTACGGTCTCTTAGTTGTCAATCTTTCTTTACGTGATTTGTACTTGTTCTAACAGGAGGTCCCCCTGACAGTTTTCACTTTGGGATCGGCTTCTGTATTATACGAATTTTGTTTCATTGAAAGAGTGTCAAAGCCTTAATTTCGCATTCAGGCATTATTTCGCATGCCGACATTATTCGCTGTTAAAGTGCCCAGAAATTACTTGTGATAGTTGCACTGCTTAGTTTCGAAACCATGTCAGTGCGAAGGAACAAAAAAAAAGTGACGAGGAGGGGCGATGTTGCGCGAAAACGTTCGGAAGGGGGGGTTTGAACTCCCTAAACACCCCCCCCCCCCTTTCGCCACACCAATGGTCTCAGCTGTCGGAAAACAGTACGTGGCCCACTTTTCTCACTGGAGCTTGCCGACTCAAGAATTAGACGTGCCTGACACAGAAGGTGATTTATTGTTTCAGTTGTCGCTTCCTGTTACCGTTTTGCACTCGGTACTTGATCTTTTTTTGAAGTTACTTTTTTTCTGTGTTCGCAGTCAGCTGACCCGAACGCTCCTGCGGACGATATTCGTGCGCGTGTATTGTGACACACATGGCAAAGAATGATTTAGAAGTGCTTCATCTTGTTAAAGAGCAAAACTAAGTAAATAAGATTTCACTGTTAAATCATGTTCCATACCCTAAACTTGCCGTATTTGCAGAAGAAAACAGCCTGCCCTGGTGATTATCCGGCCAATTCGCACCGTTGCTCTTTAGCAGTTAGTGGATTAAACAGGTGCAAAGATGAAAGTGCATTGCAGATTCACAACATGAGCCGTAATGTGGCTGCGAATAGCACACAGGCACTCCTCAAGCGAGTATAGCAGCACGTTTGGTCATAATCAGCACAAAAGTTCGCTTTTCCGGCTCGTATATCAGATGGCAGCAGTGGTGCAGCCCGACGCGTCCAAGATCTGCTCGCGCAAATCGCCTTCCTCTCGCTGTCGGCACCCGTAGGGAATGCGCGAGCCGCCACAGCGCGCCCAACGTTGCGAGGAGTCCTCTACTCTCCCCTACTTCCGGCTTCACAAAATATGACGTAATAACTTCTCTTCAGTTTATTCTCTCCTCCAAAGAGTTAATATACAAACTTTATTCGAGAAGCACCCCATACAGCCCATGCATTAGGACCTATAACCACTCGTGTACAGCCGTGATGGAACGACACACAGCTAGCTTCCTGATGATGTACGCACTCGCCACTGCATAACCCCTACAATTTTTTTTCGCTTTTATGCATCACTGTTGCATCGCAGTAAAATACTGTCGCATAAAAACGAGTTGTTCTCTCACGGCAACAAGAAACATGAACGATTAGGGGCAAGCGAACCAGGGGAATAGGCCGCATGCCGCACAGACTTCGCTCCTAAATACTTATGGCGTAGTGAGCCCTTAAAACTGTACCTTCAATAGCTATTCTAGGATAGCTTGAGACAGGGAACGTTACGTGAACCGCCGTTCATTTTCTTACGGTGTCGTTGAGGCATATGCCTGTTCGATTTGGTCTCCCCATCAAAAATACTTAATTGACTCATTGGAAAGAATACAGAATAGAGCAAGCCGCTTCATTGCCAATAACGAGAGTCCGCATTCTAGTATATCACAAATCAAACAGGAACTTTCACTCCCACTCTTGAACATTCGTCGCGACATTGCCCTGCTGTCATTCTTTCATAAAATTACCCATTCTTCCCGAATCACCGTTACTGGTCTGCAAAAACCATATCTCACTTTACGTAGACTACACACACATCTTAGCTATTCCCGTGTATACGGCTCAACAAACGCGTTCAATCAGTCCGCACTTCCACGTGCTATCCGTCTGTGGAACAGTTTGCCTGACGACATTGCATCCCAGACAAACTTTGACACATTCCGTCATATCTTATCAAGCCACTTCACAAGCCTCAGCAAGTAGATGCCGTATCATAATTCATTGGTCCGTATTGGTTCATTTTTGTGATTGTCACATTCATGTGCGCGAGGATTCTGCCTTGTGGCCGCTGCATGCGCAGGAAATACAGTGTTTCGCCCATGGTTACTATGCGTGTATCTTTTGTACATGTTGAACTTTTGTACATGTTGGTGCTTTTTGTTTGACTTATTATTTTGCAATTGTTTCTTTTGTATTTGTTTTATTTTGTGATGTATATAAGTATTTCGCCCCTTACTCAATTGTTTCTTTTGTACTTTTTTTTCATTTTGAGGTGTCTATATGTATTCCCCCCTTGCTGAATTGTCTCTCTTGTATATTTTTTTCCAGTTTATTTGTATATATGTATAGCCCCCCTTACTCAATGCCCCCCATGGGGCCTGTAAAGTACTTTGAAATAAATAAATAAATAAATAAATATGAGGTATGCAGAGCAGAGGTTTGGACTTGGATCTGGGCAGAAGTCAAAATGCTGAAATAAAGAATCTTTTTATATAAATATAGAAACTCATGACTCTTCCTTCGCGCTGCCACCGAGCACTCAAGTCATCGAGGTTAACCCATTCCGAACATAAAGCATCATCCCTCCTTGGCTAGTGTAGAAGACAGCAGAACGGTAGAAAAATAACTGGCTTGCACCGAGGACCTAGGCAGGATAGCAACGCTAAGTGCGAAGCACACGATGCCGTAATATGCTATCACGGTCTACTATTGAAGCTGAAGCTTTAACGTCTTCCGGGCTCATTGTTTCTTTTTTTTTGCAACAGTTTCAAGCCCTGACATAGTTCAGTAATAGAAGTCCTGTTCGCGAGGCTGACCAAATGAGTCCTGTGCTCCTGAAACTGAAGCAGTTTATTTATTTGGATCTTTGTAAATTTTTGGCTCAGAGACAGTGCTGATTTTTTTTGCTCACAACAGCATCGATGCCAAAGCCTGCGAAACAACGTCTTTAACAATCTTACCTTGAAGTGAATGCAATACCTAAACAAGGACAGAGTTGCCACTATGTCACAGAGTACGCGATTACTGTTTAATGAACATAACTGTTTGTAAGTACCAAGCCTAAATTTTCTTCCTAGCTTGTAAGCGCAATGATCTGCTTTAAGAATCTTCCAAGGGAAGCTTCTAGTTATTATCGCTTTTTTTACGTCATAGTAAAATTAAAACACCCAGCACAAGAAAGCAGCAAACAATCAACCTCTACAGCGGATAGTTGTGCATGTTGAGAAATAAGTTTTTTTACGTTAGTTGGAAAATTGCTTGCGCATGGGGTATTGCCTCAACACATCTTGCTAGCGCTTAAGTTTTGATGGCCCCATGAAAAAAAAAGAACACTCAAACCACGACAGTGGTTTATACCGAGAGCTCTTAAAAAATCCAAAATAAACAACAAGGTGCTGCATCAATTTTCTTATCAGTACGCGAGATAAAAAGGACATTACCTAAACAGCCTGGTTACGACGCCCCTCCTTGTTTGCTAAGTATACTCTAGGTTGTATAATATAGGTGGATGCATGTATTGCGTCGCGGGCTTTGCATTGTACATTTGTGTTCTAGACTGCTCTCCAAATAAAGGAGCGCAAGCTAGAAGCGCGGTTCTTGTTGCGTCATAGTCTTTATACGTAACGCGCATCGACCGAGTATGTACATACTAAAGGCTACTGCATCTCTGCACGTAATCGCACGTGGGTTGTTCGAGTGCGTCACCATAGTGCCGAGAGGTTGACACGAATATTTCTGGCTGCACGTTTATGGTGGTTGTTTTATTCCACCCTCGATAAAGGCATTACATAATGCAACAGCACTCGTGCCGCCTAACTGTTTTATAAAACTCAACCAGAAATACTTGTGCGCGATGTATACATCCATAGGACCGATGCAAATGAGGCAAAGGAGGGGCATGCACATCAGCGCCCCTTTCTTTTTCCTTTGTCTCTGTCTTTTTTTTGCATTCGTGCTCATCCTTTTCGCGCAAATCCTTCAACATTCTTAAAATCAGCCTTCGTTATGTCAGGTTCGTCGAATCTGAGTATCTTTTTATAAAACCATGGTAGCACTCACCAAACCCTGGATGAAGTTATAAGGCGCGAAGCAGGGACAGCGCATACAGAGCTATGGGTAACTTGCTGTTGCTTATCAAGCATTGATATTGAACTCTACGTATAGCACTAGCCTTGCGCTTACATCAATATTCACCACAGTCGGGATCAAACCTGCGGCTTTCCGATCACGGTAATTACTCTACCATCGAAGTGATCGGTATCGTCATTTCACAGCACATGTTGTACCTTGAAGTGCTTTCAAAAAAGCTTGTGTAGGGGCTAGTTGGAACACACCACAGGAAAAGGCTGCGCTTCAAAGTTGAGGACGAAAAACTTGACTGACACAAGGAAACCACATCCAACAACTGAAGTTTATTGAAACGAATAGCAAAAAAAGAGGAGTGGAGTAGCATTCAAAGGAGGGGCTATTTGTTTCAATAAACATCAGTTGTTAGATGCGCTTTTCTTGTGTCAGTCCAGTTTTTCAACCTCAACTTTGGAGCACCGCCTTTTACTGCTTGAAATGTAGCCACGAACTTCGAAAGGCATATTTGCTAGGAGTAAGCTTTGACCAACGTACAAGTTCTAAACGTTTCGCACAGTTTTTTCGAGGAAACAAGTAGGAGGTTCAGAACGGCTGAGGCTTCAATGATCTAAAGCTCGATTTGTTGAAATATAGAAAACAAACAGTGCATTCATTCCACACGTAAGAATTGGATGCTCTAACTAGTGTTGAACACTGAAAAAAAGTTTAAACGCATGTGGCTCCCGAAAATTTATACACCCGATTTTGTCTATTTCAATGCGTGTCCTAAGGTAGTAGTAAAGCAGTGTTGATCTCTCAAATTTTGAAACGACCGCTGTATTATTCTTGTGTGTCCGTACAGGAGACTCATTTATTGATATAGCCATGTTGCTGAAGTTTGTTAAACGCTGTAGGCAAAGACACTTTCTAAAAACTTTCCTAACTGTTAAGCCCACTGTCATTCCAGTGGCTCTCACATTTACCACTAATCAGTAAAACATAACTGTTTCACCGACCAGCTGCATTTATATGCAAACGCAGTTTTGGCAGATGATTTAAACTCCATCCAAGAGTTTTGAAGAAACCCGAAGTTTTGAACTGACTTGGATCATTTCTCAGGGGAGACTACAGGAATATATAGCAGCGGCGTCTTTAAAGCACTCGCGGGGTGGATCATGACCCCCCTCTCTCTCTCTCTCTCTCTCTCTCTCTCTCTCTTTCTATCTCGTTTTCCCGTGGAGCACAGTCCTTGTGTATACACTGGGGGAAGGGCTCCGAGAAAGCGGTTGATGTTTTGGGCTGTCCGCTGTAAATCCCACGCTGTTTATGTCACCAGCTTCCATATACGTAACCAGACATGGTTTTGTCAAATGTGTACACTCAAACGCAGTTTTGCACGACAACACACAGTCGCATCTTGCCAACATCATAAAGTTTCGCTATTCATCGCTGACTCTAATGAGCTTAAAAACTCTGAAACAGAAAGCTTTACGTTTACGACGACCTGTTGACTGTGCAGGATTGAAACAGGCATTTACGCAACTTTCTGCCATAGGAAATGAGAAAATAGGTGAATGGTGATGAAGCAAAGCTACGTTGCCAATTCCATAACGTCAACGCCGAAGTCGCAGACTAGTAAAAACAACAGACAGAGGGCCAACGCTAGCACAAATGGTTGGACAGGCACACGCCTGCGTGGACGGAAGGATAGACAAATTGAGGCACAGGCACTCGGACGGGCAGATGAAGGGATGGACAGATCGACAGATGGTCACAGATGCACGAACGGTGAGACACTTGATTGAATGGACAGAGAGAGAGAGAGAGAGGAAACTTTATTAGAACTTGGCCGGCAGCTTGGTCTTGGTGGCCTCAGATGGCGGCGCTGAGTCCCTGAACTCGGGCGGCATCTTCGGCCTGCCGGACAGCCCAGAGCTGGTCGTTGAGCTCCGAGCTTCTGAGCGCCGCCTCCCAGCGGCGGCGTCGCCGACGCAGAAGGTCCCCCGCGGCTTCCGCAGACGGGACGGCGGCGGGAACGAGTGAGCTCGAGGCTTCCTGTTGCCTGGTATTGGCAGCCGCCATAGGCGCATCGCGAACGGCGGCCGTTTCTCGACCATTGTTACCGGCGCATTCCCAGAGCATGTGGCGCAGCGTTGCTCTGTGCCCGCATGCTTTACATAGATCGGTAATGTGTAAGTGCGGGTAGCAGTGGCGTAAGACGACCGGGCTGGGGTAAGAGTGGGTTTGTAGTAAGCGATAGCTTACGGCATCGTGTCTGTTTAATTTGTCATGCGGTGGCGGGAACTTTCGCCTTTCCAGTCTGTAGTGTTGCGTAATATCTCGGAACGTGATGAGACGATCACCCCACGACCATTGTGGTCTGTGTTGTCGCTGCGTGTCTGTCGAAGTGTCTCGATCCGGCAGATCAGAAGCCCCGTTCTCGGGAGCGGAGGCGGCGGCCACGGAATGTGCCGCGGCTCGGCGAGTGAGACCTCGAGCCGCGGCGTGGGCCGCCTCGTTGCCCGGAAGCGGGACATCGGTGTGTGCCGGGGCCCAAAGGAGGAAGACTGTTAAATTTTGTTGTGGCGATCGCGACGCTGAGTCACCATCACCGCACATCTTAAGGATGCGGGCCGCTTCCCGCGAGACGCGGCCGCGCGCGAAGCCGCGGATTGCTGCCTGCGAGTCGCTGATTACGATCGTAGCGTTCGGCACCGTGGCGATTGCTAGGGCTATCGCGGCTTCTTCTGCCGCCTCGGTATGTCCCGTGGTCACCGTGGCGCTCGCGAGGCATTTGCCCACACGGTCAACGACCGCAGCGGCGTGTGCGTGTCTCCCGTCCCCATATCTCGCGGCATCTACGTACACAACTTCGTCGCTAGTGCCGTACTTCTTTTGAAGGTCACTAGCTCGCTGGTTACGGCGCCCGACGTGGTGCGTCGGGTGCATATTCTTAGGAAGCGGCGGAACAATTAGGCGGTCGCGAACCGAGGCAGGAACATCCGCTTTTTCTCCCTGCTGAGTGTGGTACCGGATGCCAAGTGACTCGAGGATGTGTCGACCCGTCTTAGACCCCGACAAGCGTTCGTTTTGCGAAACGACATGGGCCTCAATTAACTCGTCGAGTGAGTTGTGCAGTCCAAGTTCTAGTAACTTTTCAGTGCTCGCATTCAGTGGAACTCCAATTGCTCTCTTGAAAGCCTTTCGTATTATACATTCAATCTTGTTTTTTTCTGAGCCTAGCAATTTGAGGTAGGGGGCAACGTATGTTATACGGCTTATTGCGTACGCGTGCACTAGACGGATCGCGCAGTGTTCGCGCATACCAGTACGTCTGTTCGTGATACGACGTAGGAGTCGGATCGTGTCGTCTACCGAACGACGTAGTCTTCGCACCGTCTCACCATTATGGCCGTTTGCCTGCAGGTGTAACCCCAGAATTCTAGTTTTGTCGACGTGTGGAATGGGAGTGCCATCTGCCAATAGAACGCTTATTTTGTAGCACTCCCTTTCCTCGTCGCGCGGGGTTTTGCGACCTCTACTTGTAGGTTTGTAGATTAGAAGTTCCGACTTGGTTGCCGAGCATTCGAGGCCCGTTCCTCGCAAGTACTCCTGAACTTCGTCTACACCTGCCTGGAGCGTACGCTCGACGTGACCATCACAACCTCCGCCGGGAACCCAGAGGGTGATGTCATCCGCATAGATACTGTGATACAATCCTTGTATGCCTAATAATTTCTCGGGTAGCCCCAATAGAACTAAATTAATGAGTAATGGCGAAATTACGGAGCCTTGTGGCGTGCCCCTCGAGCCCATCTCAAATTCTTGCAGTTCCACATCTCCAACGACGACGCGTACGCGTCTGCCGGCAAGGAAGTCACGTATGTAATTATATGTTTTTTGTCCTAGTCCTAATGTTTGAACTCTGTTTAAAATTGCTTCGTGTTTAACGCTGTCGAAGGCCTTTTTAATATCTAGGCCAAGGATCGCCTTGGTTGAGCTGGTAATGTCATCAACAATGTGGTGCTTCAGCTGAAGCAACGCGTCTTGTGCGGAGAGATTGCGGCGGAATCCTAGCATGGTGTGCGGAAATACATCGCGGACTTCGAGAAAGTCAGTCACGCGTTTGAGGACTGTGTGCTCCAGAACTTTTCCTACACAAGACGTGAGCGAAATTGGCCTTAGATTATCAAGCGCAACCTGCTTGCCCGGTTTAGGAATCATGATAACTCGAGCTCTTTTCCACGCTTCAGGAAGGGAACCGCGTTGCCAGCGCTCGTTGATATAAGTCACCAATTGGGAGATTGAATCGTCATCTAAGTTGCGGAGAGCCTTGTTCGAAACCCGGTCCAGGCCGGGCGCCAATCGGGTGTTTAGTTCAAAAAGGACTGCCCGAATTTCCGCTTCGCTAAATTCGGCGTCTAGTTGCTCATTAGCAACGCCGTCATAATCTGGGTGTTGGACGCTCTCTGCCGACTTAAAGTAACGGTCACGAATTGCACCGAGCAGGTCATCGCCTTTATGATCGTTCACAAGTCTCCGAGTTTTATGGCCTTGAGCGGCACGAGTATCTTCCGGATCCAATAGGTGCCGGAAAAGGCGCCAAGCACTCGCCCCGCGCATCTGTCGCTCGAGGCCGTTGCACAGGTCTTCCCATTGTGACCTACAGACCTGGAACGCATGTTCCTCAATTTCTCTGTCTAACCGTGCTATGCGTTTCCTCAACGCCCGGTTATGTCTTTGGCGTTTCCACCTCTTGAGTAGGGCTTGCTTTGCTTCCCACATGTGTAGGAGCCTGCTGTCGATTACTTCGAGCTTCGCTTCGGGCGGGATGTGACATGTTACCGCGTCTACGTCCCGATTGAGCGTCGCGGTCCACTCGTCTATATCCGTGATCGGCTCGTCGCCTCGCCCGCCTTCTGCTCGCTTTTTGCGGAACGCGTCCCACTGCACTAATTTGAGTTTACGGCCTGTGCTTTCAGAGTATGTTCTACGAACGCTCGGGCCCGTGTCTACCGTAATCTCTATCAGAGAGTGGTCACTTCCTAAGTCCTCCTGCGTGTTTTGCCAAGACGCCGCGGTGACATTCGACACGAACGCGAGGTCCGGTAGCGTGTCTGCGCTCACGCTGTTACCCCGGCGCGTCGGATCGGCGGGGTTCGCGATCAGTTCAAGCCGTTGGTCTTGCGAGTCTTCCCAAAGGTGTTTGCCCTTGAGCGTTTCACGCGTGTATCCCCAGGCCCCATGGGGCGCATTAAAATCACCCGCAACTAGCAGAGGTGCGCCGTTGGCGGCCGTGCTTGCTCTCCGGAGCAGCTCCCCAAATCGGTGCTGTAGCGTGGGTTTACTGTAGACGTTAAGTACAAACAGGCCTCGGCCGCGCTTAGGAATTAATTCTACAAAAACATGCGGTATCCTTACGCACTCAAGTTCGCGCTGCGCCACCGTGATGTTACGTCTAACTAGCACGGCGGCGACCGGCGCCGGACGCGGCGGGGGCGACGGCAGCGACCGCGGTCGCGCCGACGACGACAGCGGATCGCCCCGCCTTCGGTGACCCGCGGCCGCCCCCGGCGTCCCACCACGCCCCGAGCGCTGTGTAGCACGTTTTTCTTTCCGCCTGTTGTCCGCCGCGGCTGCATTTATGGCTTTGTAACCAGCTAGTTTTGCCGGATAATTTGTTTCCTGCAAAAGGATAATGTCCGGTTTCGTCTCACGGCTTCGAATAAATTGCTCAAGATTTCCCCGCTTCCTCCTATATCCCCGGCAGTTCCACTGCCAGATCGTGTACTGTTGTTTGTGAGTGTTAGTGTGAGTGTGCGCGTGTCTAGCCATGGTGATGCTTGTGTTTAATTTAGCCCGTCGCCGTCGAGGCGACTGGGGTGCGGCTGAATCTGCGGCTCGGCGTCTGGCAGCGCGTTCTGCTGCTGCTGACTCTGTTGCTGTCTAGCGTAGGGCTTACTCACCGTTCTAATCGGTCTGCCCGCAGATGGCGGGAGTCGCGCTTCAATGTTTTCTATGCGCGCCGTGTGCGCGGTTAGCATTTTTGTCATTTATTCAGAGAGCTTAGCTATCGCACTATTGAACATGTCATTCATCTGTGCCACCTGTTTAGCAAAACGTTCATCGAGGCTGGTCTCGATAGTATCGAGTAATTTTTATTAGTATCGAGTACAGTAATTTTTAAATCTATATGCGTGCTATATAAACGCTCTGTGTACGGTATGTGTAACCACACATGGAGCGCTTATATTTGAGATATGTAACGCATGCGTTTCAGCCTGACGGGAAGCTGCAATGACGCAGCTTCCCGTTCTAGGAGCTTCGTTCCTAAAAAAAGTTCATTCCTCCGTCATAGAAATCTGTATAACACGAAAGTAAAACAAGCCCCACAAAAATGCTTTTAATGTTTACCGCACAATAATATAACAGAGCTTCATCAATTGTCTATTGGTGCTTTAAGGCTATAACACCGGTTAACGTGGATGCATCCCCGTTGCCGCTAAGTCATCCATCTCTATCCCGATGACTCGCGTCCATCATTATAGGTCAAACATACCCTCGTGGTCATAGTGATTGGCCTCTAGCGGTCTTGGAGTACGCCAGCACTTCACTCCGTCTACATAAAACGTCAGCGATAATTGCCAATCGCTAATATCTTGAGTGCCCTCAGCATCGGAGAACGCCTTCGTCGAGGTGAGAGCTCTCAACTGACCCCGCTTAAGGTTTCGGCGAGCCCAAAGAGGGCTCGCCGCATTTTGTTTTTTGCTTCCTTTTATTGTTATGCATAAGTACGATGTGAATGGCCTGATAATTGGCGCTGTAGCTCGGCTCAACGCAATTATCGCTCTAACTGATGTAGGTTCAAACGCACGGATGAGAATTCCCTTTCTTCTCAGCGGGGTAACCGGCATCATAAAATTACTTTGTGCTCCACACTGATCTTGTACTATACGGACTTACAATAAATGAACACTGCATGAAAATGATGTGGTGAGATGCTTGTCGGGGCGTTACAACTTCTGCAAGAACGTTAGGTGCATAGTGGTTGATATGCGATACTATTTTAGACTGATGAAAAATACGAAATATGTCACCCTACATGTATACACCTTTTCACAGGAGGCAAAAAACACCGCCATGATGGGCTGCGTGCGGTAGTACACATGCTAAGGGCGCAGCCTTGTAAGTCTATTTTTGAGGGGTCACGCCAATTTGCGCAGCCCAAAGAGGACTATGGCGGCACCCAGAGAGACGTTTTTGAAAACGTCTATAACAACTGTTTCTCACTGCTCGAGGAAGATAATATATTAGGTGGCGAGGAACCTTCTTTGACGAGTTCTACGATAGTACGCAACATAGTTATACAGTTGTTCTTTTCCAAGTGACGAAACGAAAACCACGTTGTTACTGTTGTAATGCAGCTTAGCTTTGCGTACGACAGTAACAATTTCAGGAAATCCTATCTGGTGAACGAAATTGTCAAAAAAGTATTATTGCACACGAAGGAACCCCGTTGCTCACCCTAGGCTCAAGCACAAGCCTCGCCAGTAAAAGAATTTGTATAAGCGTCTTCACAATGTGCACGCCTAAAAGCAATCAAATTTCGTAACTTTTTAAAAGAAATATAAAAGACGAAAGATCAAGAGAGAAAAAAACAGGGAGGCATATCTGAACGTGGAAATTATTTCTACATACCACAACTTCCTGTAAACAGCATTATTGTCTTCAACGGCTCATGGCTGCAAGTAAGAAACAGCCTCTTTAAAGACGAGAAACAAGTACGACAGACAAGAGTTTCTGAGCAATGAAAAGATTCTGTGCTCATCACGAAATGGCGCTTTCGCGCTTGCGCCGACCGCATGTTCGAGTGGTGGTTGATGCGACAGCCTAAAGAAGCCGTGATTGAAAGAAAACAACGAAAATATTAGAAAAAGATTTTTCCATTCCCAGCAGGCGTCAGTCCTTCATTAGTATGCTAAACAACGAATCAACATGTTTGCGTGCTTTTTGGCAACCGAAAGACAGTGCATAAATTTTGTGGCGTGTACAACTTGCGATCTGTAAAGTCCTCCGCCCTATAAAAGCATCATCGATCCTCAACAGATCCAACATCCTCAGCGCCTCTGAGAGACTTGTTTTTGTTAGCTGGACAGCATCACTTGATGCAAAGTGCAGTGCGTCAGAATGAAAAACCCGACTGCAACTGCGGCCGTACAGACGTACCATACACACGTGTAGCTTCGCACGAACCAGTGGGTTGTGAGACCTGAGACGGCGTCACCCGATATAGGTAATGTGGCGACTCCCATGAAAAAAAAAGGTGTATACTTTCGATTAGTAAAGTATGCTTAATTTTAACGTAAGTAGCAATAGCGATATCTAGTCAATGCTCAGAGTTTATATGATGCTGTGTAAGCAAGACCAAGGAAGAGCTTTAGTTCTTCCTTGGTCTTGCCTTTTGGTTTTTAGTATGTAATAGAAAATAAAAAAGTTACAAAGGAGTTGCGCCTAAGGAACTTTCGCAAAATTTTATTATATTCTACTTTATTATCTCAATTGATCCAACGTGCAACATTTATCGATAAATAATAGCATTTTTCAATGATGAATACACCATAGGATTGTTCTGTTTTTAAATTTAGGAAAAGAAGTGAGGTTGAACAGCTACTCCGCGCGCTAATGAAACTGAAATTCAAACTGCGTGCCTGAAAAATTTTGACTGATATGTTATCAAATAATCTGCCCAGTGCATTCGTCAGGGTTTTGTCATTTGATGCAATGCTTTTTTTCAAATGATATGCGAATAATCAAGGACTTTTTCAATAAAGAGCTAACTAAAATCAAAATCCTTGAAAAGAGAAAAATTGTATTGGTTTTTCGCTTTCGGTTTTTGCTATTGGACAACATATTATCGTGCTCAAGCTGTACAAAACTGGATGTGTATTGATATGTGGGCAAAATGAGAAAGGCGCAATTTTCAGTAAGCAAACACGTTAGAATTTACCATAAACCACACCACAAAGAAAGCGAAAATGACGCCTGAGATAATTGCCCTAAACAAAGAAGATAAGGAATATTTTTTTCATTTCTTCCCAGCATATATATATATATATATATATTGCCCCGGGCTAGACAAGGCGATGTCATGCCCACAACACATGCTATCTTTTGTTTCTACAGTGGATTGTGTACAAGAGGCTTATGAGTGTCCTTTTCCACGCTAGGGGCATCTCGCTGACCAGAAACGAAAAAGTCTATTGTATATTGTCATTTGCAACATTACAGCGTTCCGCCTTTGCCGGAAGCTGCAAAGCATCACATGGTCTGAAAGGTCGTTTCATAGAAGCCGCCGCGTCAATTGCTCTACAGAAACTATGCTTTATCTCGGGGTCGCATAGGTTTTGATTCCGCAGCCTCACGTCAAGAGTTACTAGAGCATGGCACATTCACACTACGCGTGATGCACTCCAGACGTAGTCCACACTGCAGTGATGCAGGAGTATGGTCCGCCAGAATTCACGCCTTACGTCTGGTAGAATTATTCCGTTTGAGAGACCCTGTGGCGATGCGCTTACTTGAGCAGTGGTTTTCTGATGAAGGAAAATAACTTAAATGTCTTGGAAAAAACATGTCACATGAGTATGCAAAAAGAAAGCAGTCTCGCGATCCGATGAAACTGCCCTTTTCGTCGCGTCTTGTGTGGTCGTACTGTGTGTCGGGGCAATAAGCGCAGTGCCCGTGGTTCCCTCCCCTTGGTTGTCGCATTGACCATTGTGCTTCTTCTCTGAATGCGTTTGTGTTCTGGATGAGTGCATATAAAATGAGGTGGTTCAGCAGGGTCTTCATTTCATTGTCCGGAATGAGAGGACTCGAAACCCTTGACTTTTTATTTCGCAGTCAGTGTTTTCTTCGGGTCAAGTAAAGTCGGCTTCCCTTAACACACACACCAATTACTGCTGTTGATTTGCCGTACACTTCCGCGCACTTCTTGTAGAAACTTGTTTTTAGCGCATTTACAACGATTGCATAATGACATTGCTTGCGCAGTTATCAGAACTTTTTCGTCGTAAAGGACCACTTGGAAAACACTAAAGGACGTCGAGCCCGGTGGGTGCACTTCACACGAGCATAAGCGAGTTAACTAATCAAAAAATCGTATTTCGTCACCTTTCTTTACGAGCTAACACACGAGTGCACTTTGGAGAAATATTCACAATGGTTGTGGCACAGCCTATCAGCCTTTTGTTCGCTTCGCTGACACAGCGAACCACAAAGCCCCTCTTCGCGCCTCACAAAAAAAAATACATCTGCTTAACACCAATTTTTCCCATGCAATAGATGAACCCTTTTTCGCTTTATGGGAAGCTTTGCGCGCAGGGTTCACTACAAAAGTTCGCTTTCTCCTTTTTCTTACGCATATACGTCTTTAGAAGGTTCAGTGCTTTGGTATTGCAGATTTTATTAAAACAGTAAGTTTCTTGTTGTTGCTCCCTTTTTACAAAGTGTATACTTGCAGAGGTGCTGCCTGGTTGACAAAAGCTTTTGAGCCATAGCCTCCCCCCTCGCCCCGCGGTAGATTGAAGAGCCAACATGCGCGTCCTCATTCGGCTCGCTGGGCACATCAAAAGAATGGAGAGAAAGTGTGTGACAATTTATTGAACGGCAGATAGGTTGGCACAGGCTTGGGCACTTTACCCTGCCACTTCACACAAGATATAAGAACACAGGAAAAAGGAGGAATGAATGGTGATGTGGGGGACAGGAAGAGGTGGTTCATATGTACAGCAGCCACTTGGCACAGTACCCTAAGCAGAACAGTAGGTCATGAAACAAGCACCCGGCTGGTAATCAAAAGTTGCAGTCATATAATTGGCTAGGCTTGCATCAATGCGATGTTAATCTGCCCGTGTTGCTCGGCGAAATTCACAGCTTTTAATGGACGCGTTCTCCATTGACCCGATTAAAAATAATATTCACGACAAGATGGAAGTCATCTGAGGGTGCAGCAACAGCGCCTCCGCTAATACTTTCGCACGAGCAAGTTACTACAACTAGGGCCATGAAAAAAGCACATTTGTAAACTATTCCCACGGCCATGATTTTTCCAGTGTTATGTTGCTGGCTATCGCTATAGCAGCAGTGAATACGACCCCCTGCTACCGACATTTTTGGGCAAAGCTCCTTATAACGTAGGCTACCCTCTGTTGGGGGGAATGAAAGTTCGCTCCTACATTCCTGTGAGCTCTAACGTCGTCACTGGAGTCATCTACGATGTGGATACTGCCATTCCCAGCTCCGACTTCGATGTTCTGGTCAAACCGGTAAATGAAGCCAGCGTCATCGCAAAAGTTGTCCGTTTGGGAAACTCACGCTGCTTGAAGATCATGTTCAAGGGCGACACTCTTCCTTCACACGTAAAGGTGGGCCATTTTCGGCATTCAGTGCGACCTTTCATACCGAAGCCCTTACAGTGTTATAAGTGCATGAAGATGGGCCACGTGAGAAGCGTATGCGAAAATAGGACTGTGTGTCCTCGTTGCGCGGAAGCCCATTCTGTGGATGACTGCGAAGCAACTACCCTCAAATGCTCGAATTGTCATGGGTCACATGAAGCTTCGTCAAAACAATGCCCCAAAATCCGAAGAGAAATAGCGGTATTGAAACAAATGGTCAGAGACAATTCGTCGCATCGAGAGGCTGCCAGGACCGTCCGAAAGAGGCGTCACCGTCGCCGCAGTTCATCAAAGAATGCCGCAGACGCTGCATCGAAAGCACCACTCCACCACCCTTCTCTTCCACCGCCCTTGCCTCCCAGACCTAAGGCGGCCAGCGCGGTCAACAAACCAACGAGCAGCACTGTTGCAGATGAATCAGTTTGGCCTTCATTGCCGAAATCACAGCCACCTGCAAATCCCAAGCGCACATCGACAGTCACATCACTCCAGCCAGCCGCTGACAAGCTGCCTGAGGAGGACACAGAAGTCATCAGAATGTTCCGAACACTGCTGGATGCCATGCGAAAGCTGTGCAGCAGCCTGAAGTCTCCACTCGCTCAGAGTGCACTACAAGTACTGGATGCTCTAAGTCCAGTATTTGCAAGTCTCGAGTAGCAACCATGGCTCGACCAATTTTCTCCTTCCGCAACGAGGTCCGACAAGCGTCGATAATGCAGTGGAACGCGAGAGGCCTGAGATCCCGCATCTCTTCGTTCCGTCAGTATATATTCATGAATCGTATTCCTATGATAGTTATATGTGAACCAAATGTGCAACAACCTCCTAAACTATCAGGGTATGAATCTTTCGTTTCTTCAACGTGCGAGGAACGCAGCAAGGTGGTTGTTTACATTCGCACAGATTTCACATATGTGCATCATGCAGTTCAACCGCATGATGACAATCAATATGTCTGCTTACGTGTTAACAAGGAAAAAGTGTCATTCACACTCATTGGTGTCTACATATCACCATCCGGACGATTTGAACAAGAGCGACTACGAGACATACTGACAACAACTACGGGCCCGTGGGTTATAACTGGAGACTTCAACGCACATCACTTAATCTGGGGTAGTTCGACGATCAACGCTAAAGGAAGAAACCTCGTGTCATTCGCTTCCAAGCATGACCTATGTTTCTTAAATGATGGCAGTCCTACATACCTGCGGGGCCTTACGTACAGCAGTTGCCTCGATTTGACTCTGGTATCCAGAAACTTCCGGTCGCAAGTGCACTGGTTTTCAGACATCGAAACGCATGGGAGTGACCACATTCCAACTTATATGCGAATAATGGGTCTTAATAACTCCTTTCCTAAGACCACAATACGAAGAATTGATTGGTCCAAGTTTCAGCGACTCATGGAAAATACATGCCGTGAAGACCCTGACCAGAACTTGGAGGATGTCATCAAAGAGGCAATGAGGGAAGCTTCCTGTCTCCTCCCGTTCACCGGCAAGCGCTCAGATTTCGACGTTGAACTGGAAAAACTGTGCGCGCTTCGCCGAAGGGCGGAAAGAAGATACAGGCGGACGAAAGCAATATGCGACTTGAGGCTGGCACGACGCATACAGAAAAAAGTCCAACGACGTTTAGACAAACTTGCACAGGAACGCTGGAAATCATTCTGCGAATCATTGGATCGCCGAAAGCCGTTGTCACGCATCTGGAGCACTATTCGTGGCCTGCGCTCGGCTCCCCTACAAAGACATCCTTTCATGGCTTTAGCCCTACATTCAGGCCACACCCAACTTGAAGTGGCAAATGAGTTTTGTACGCGAATCGCCGGTGTGTCCGCCTTGTCTGCTGGCACCATTAGGAGTGTTATCCCTGAACCCCGCATCTACGAAATGGACAATCTTTTCACTATAGAAGAACTTGACGCATCTTTGGCGGCTTCCCGACGATCATCTTCACCAGGACCCGATGGCATCACCTACGCCGCTCTAGCCAACCTTCAACAGGAGGCAAGGGGACAGTTGTTAAGCTATTACAACCACTCATGGCTGGCGGGCAATGTTCCCCAGGATTGGAAGATAAGTCGACTTGTGCCACTACTCAAAGCAGGAAAGTCACCATTTGATTTGACATCATTTCGCCCTGTTGCCCTCGCAAGTTGCGTAGGAAAATTCATGGAAAGGATGATACTTACACGCCTAGAATGGTACCTTGAGCGCTACAACGTATACCCAAACTGCATGACGGGTTTTCGGCGAGGTAGGTCATCTCTTGACAACGTGATTGATCTCACAACATTTATCCAGCAACAGAAGAGCCTCAAGCGCATACCACTGGCACTCTTCCTCGACGTCAAAGGGGCTTATGATAACGTAACACATAAAGCCATCCTAGACTCGTTAGAAGCTGTTGGAATCGGTGGTCGGATGTTCCAATGGATCCAGGATTATTTGACAAGAAGGTCCTTTTTTGTACAAACCTCAGATAGACCTACCACCAATTACTATATCTCCCGTGGCGTCCCTCAGGGCGCCGTACTAATCCCACTTTATTTCACCTCGTGATGGTAGGACTTCGGGAAATTTTGCCAAGTACCATCCTCATATCCATATATGCTGACGATATTTGTCTATGGACTTCGGCTGTAACTCGTCTACAAGTACGTGCAAGAGTCCAGCAGGCTGCCACCTTGACATGCTCATATCTCCGCAAGCAAGGTCTTTCCGTCTCAACGGAGAAATGTGCATTGGTTGCGTTTACCCGCAGAGCCATGAAACAATACCCCGTTACCATCAATGGACAAAATATTCCATACCAGAAGAACCATCGCTTCCTGGGTGTGATTATTGACAGGGACCTTTCGTGGAGTGCCCACTGCAATTACCTGAAGAGAAGGCTGACTTCCATTGTCCATATAATGCGGTTCCTCTGCGGAAAATCTTGGGGCGCATCGATAAGGTCAATGATGCAGCTATACAGAGCACTGTTTCTGGGATTTTTGCGCTACAGCTTGCCGTTACTGGCAAGTACATGCAAGACGAACATCCGCACTCTCGAAAGTCTGCAAGGACAAGCACTACGCGTGTGCTTAGAATTGCCGCGATGCACCTCAACCTACGGGGCAATTATGATCGCAAGAGAGCATCCAATTCGAACATACATCACCACTGACAATTTGAGAGCCCACATAAGACACCTCTGCCGAGTTCCTGGTCACCATGTTGCAGTGTTGCCACTTCAAAGACCACACGCGATCTTTTCAAAGATTATTTCTGCCCATATAGAATGCCTCCCTTTTGGCTTCACTCCCGCAACAAGACCAGCGTCACCCCCGTGGTGCCTACAACAACCACAGGTGTGCCTCACTATTCCGCGAATAACGTACAAGAGCCATCATTCAACAGTGGTCCTACGACAGGTGACATTGTCGCTACTCAACGAAAAATACGGCCAGAGGACCCACATTTACACCGATGGATCGGTCTCGGCTGACAGCTCCACAGGTGCTGTTGTCATCCCGGCGTACCAGGTCACTATAAAGCTCAAACTGTCGCATAGGACAACATCCACAGCAGCGGAGCTTGCCGCCTTACGTGCTGCTATACTTTATATCGCGGAAGCCCGACCTCAAAAATGGGCTGTGTTCTGTGACTCCAAGGCATCCCTTCAGAGCTTACAATCAGCTTTACGACAGCGGGAGCATCAACAGCTAGTGAATGAAATAAGAGAAGTGATTCACGAAGTTTTATCGAAAGGACATGACTTGGTGTTCCAGTGGTTACCGGGACATTGTGGTATTGTCGGTAATGACCTTGCTGATAATGCTGCCCGATCCGCCCACGCGGACGCCCAGACAACCCCAATGCCATTGTCGAGAACCGACGCTGCAAGGGGCCTTCACTCGTTCGCTAACAACATGTCGGAAACTTGGCTGAGTGACCCCAGTGTCAGGAACCGCCGCCTACACAAATTGGACCCATCGAAAAAGCTTCAAGTTCCATCGGACCTCTCCCGCCAGGATGCAACTTTACTGTGCCACCTGTGGTTAGGAGTAGCTTTTACAAAGGCGTACTCCTTTCGCATAGGAATGGCGGATAGCTCCCGATGTGAATCGTGCGACACTGACGAGACAATAGAACATCTACTGTGTTCATGTGAACGTTTTGCGAGCGAACGCAATTTGCTACGCGAAACGTTGGAGACACTAGACAGTAGACCTCTTTCCGAAGAGAAGATACTTGGCTCATGGCTCTACGCGTCGCTGGCCAGCAAAGCGACGCGGGCACTGCTAAGTTTTCTGAAGACGACCGGACTACGCGACCGCTTATAAGCGTGCAATGGACAAGGTCCCACCAACATACACGTTGCCCTTCACTTCTCTCTCTCTTCTCCTTTAATCCCCTCACCCCTTCCCCCAGTGCAGGGTAGCAAACCGTACGTGCGTCTGGTTGACCTCCCTGCCTTTCATTTCTTCCCTTCCTCCTCCTCCTCCTCCTCTCCGTGTCATAGCCACACGCTAGTAGTCGGAGTGCTCACTAGATGGTGCTGCGGCGCTCGCTTCTATCAACAGCTCCTTCGCATGGTAACAACTTGAGAGTCGCGGGAGCTAGCAGTCAGACTGCTCTTATAGATGTCGCTACAGTGCTCGCTTTCATCACAAGCTTGTTCGCGCGGCAGCAACTCGAGAGTGGCGGGCGCGAATTTATGGACAAAGTGCACAACCGATACCTGGCGTTCATGCGATGCGTGCACAACACGGTAAAATACTGGCAAGAACGCCCCAAGGAGCGCTTTGCTATGATTCGCCAGATGGGAAAACCAAACGCGTTCCTCCCGCTATCTGTCGTGGACATACAATGGTACATGCTTCTAGAATCTGTGGGAGTAAGATTCATGGTGTACCGATGTACATCCGGTGCTTCGCTCACTCATCATCATTCATTCTGTGGATGTGCTGTGATTTTTTACTTCAGGCTTTGTTTCAGTAACATCAAAATAACAAGAAAATGCATCCACATAATCATTCGTCTTGTGCTTCCAAGAGCTCTTTGTCATCGTTATTACTTGCATAATAACGACAGCGCCCACTGCGGGAAGGTATTTCAACTGAACCCGCTTTGCTGTGATTGCTGCGTCCATGTCATACCCGCACACGTAATTGCATCTGCCATCTGATCATTCAATGTTCGCCTCGCATGTTGGCCGTTGATTAGGAGCCAGTCTGTTAGAATACTCGTAATAACTAGTGGTTCGATTGCGGACTACATTTGAAAATCATGCCCATATATATTTATTAAGCCGTTCTTGAAACCCGTTTATTCACACACCCACTTTGTTCTCTCGTTTTTTTTCTTGAGATAACAGCTATCATTTTAATGAAGGGGTGTCAAGCTCGCATCTGCTGCTGTTGCGCGATTTCGTCTCGTAAGGGTCGGGACTGGGAAAAAATAGAAGCAGTGTTGGGGTGGGGGAGGTGGAATTCATGAGACACCTCGCGAAAATGAAATTTTGAACCGCTCATGCCTATCAACCTCGCAAGTATACTTACTAAGAAAATGAAACAAAAACTACTGGATAGAGAAAATCATGTGCGGGCTTTGGATTTGAGACCTATGTTTATTGCATAGACAATGAGCATACTTATTGTGGAACTTACACCTTAATTCAGCAGAACTTATATGTGCACACAATTCCGCTTGCGAGGTTGACATTAAATTTAGCAATACATGATTACTCGTTCTCTTGCCTTTCAGGGACACACAGCGCGTCAATTAGCACAGTCTCCGCCTCGTCATCAGCTAGCCTGGTATGACTTGGCTGCACCCTGCACTACGTCTTGGATTACACACAACGCCACTGTAGTGTCACCCGTGGCCGGACCACCAGCCATGTCTACAATAGAAGGCTGCCACGCGTGGAAGAAGATAATTGCTCCGCTACCTCCGACAATGAATCCGTGCCCGATACATCTGCTAGTTGAATAAATGGTTGTTATGTCTTTATGCTGGGATTCGTCGTTTCGTCGACTCAGCAGTCCACACGTTGAAAACCCTTATCGCCATTTACAAATTGGCCTTTCACTGCCTAGCTTTTGACCACTTTTTTAATGTACGACGATATTACATTGGTGAACCATTCATTTCAACAAAGTGCATAAGTACTGACACTAGGCTACGACTGATCAGAAACCAAACGTACAAGCCAAGCAAGTGAAACACGCAGTACAATACTCCAGGCAATCACGGGCATCCGTCCTCCATAAACTGATCCTTGGTGTAACGGGTCGGTTTTATTATAATCTTTTATGTAGTTACCGCACTTATCGCTAATGCTTGCGTAAGTTTCATATTTTATACACGGCTTGTAGTGTAGCAAAGGCAATACACGAGAATCGTGGACCGCGTTAGACAGTGTTCCAAGACACTTAGACGTGACTTCCGTTCACTGGTAACACGTCATAAAGTTTTGGCAGATATCATCACCACCATGCTCACTAAGCCCACATAGCCCAGTGCAAAGCAAAGCCGTCTTCCAGGTACTGCGAATCAAGCCAGGTTCATGCTTTCGGGTTGCCACGTTATACCTGCAAACTTCTCAATCTCACTTGCCCAACTTACATTGTTTCAGCCCCTAACATGTTTACTTTCTTTTTAATCCAGTCGGTTATACCTAATGGCCAGTGGTTATCCTGCTCACGCGCCACGTCCCAGCCAATGTCCACTTTTCTAATTAATTTTAGCTATGATAGCCTTAGCTCCGCTTTGTTCTCTGACCCACTGTGGTCTCTTTTTGTCTCATAAGGTTACACCTATCATTTTCTTTTCCATTGCTTGCTGCTTTGTCCGCAATATAACCTGAATCCTCTTTGTAAGTCTTTATGTTTCTGCTAAGTAGGTAAGCACTGGTGAGGTGCAGCTGTTATATAACTACCTTTTGAGGAAAAGCGGCAGACTGCCTTTCATGATTTGAGAATGCTTGCCGAATGAGATCCACCTCACCCTTATTCTTCTAGTTATTTCACTTTGATGGTTCGGTTCTATAGTTACTACCTGTCCCAAGTAGACACATTCCTTCACACTTCCACTGTCTCACCAATTAACGCAAAGCAGACTCTGCCGAGACTGGTGCAAGTTATAGTTTTGCGCGTATTGAAATGAGTTCAAAAAGAATAGGTTGTAATTCATGCCCCGATTTACTCTTCAGTGCAAAGTCACAGGCGAATCACGGGTTGCAAATGCAAAGCACATTTTAGAGACTTCAGTGACTTTGAACGTATCTATCTATCTATCTATCTATCTATCTATCTATCTATCTGTCTATCTAGCTGGCTAGCTAGCTAGCTACGACTTTTCGCTCTGCTGGCCATTGTGATAACAGTATTGATATCAAACTTGGTATGGCGTAACATGACTGTATGTACAACTGTCACAGAACGAGCGCTAAAAATAGAGCGCGCCGCCAAATCCTGGCGACAACGGCAGGCAGAAACGCAGCGAGGTAAAAAGAAAAAAAAAAGAAAGCAAACATCCAAGGCTCCCAGGCGCGCGCTCTCCCCGCAGAAGCACGGCTTCGCAGACGAACCTCCTCACCCCACAGCGGCGGCCGGGCAAACGCTCGACCTTTCTAGAACGAAGGAGGCGTGGTCATACCGAGTTGACTCACCCGCCGGAGAGGGCATTCCAACCGTCTCGCCCTCTTCCCAGCTTTCGCTGCGTATCGCGCCGACGAAAGGACGAGAAATTTCTGGAAGGTGGCGCGGAAGGTATTTAATCGGGCAGCCGAGACGAGAAAGCCGGAGGTGACGGAAGTTAACGCCAGAGCGCGTAGGAATTCCGCCGTGGAGTCGGCGAAGGTTCTGCCCGTAGTGACAGAACAGGAGGTGACGGAAGTTAACGCCAGAGCGCGTCGAGATTCCGCCGTGTAGTCGGCGAAGTGTTGGTCCGTAGGGACGGCTCGAGCTACAGGCAAGAGCGTGGGTTTACCGCTATCGAGCGAAGACGCGGGCAACAGCTGCGTGTGTGAAGCCGACGGATTTCCGGCGAAGAAGTTTGAAGCTTGGAGAGTGGCCTATTGAAGACGGGAGTTTTCCTGGAAGAGAAACTCCGGCGAGGTTTCCTGGAAAAGAAACTTCAGAGAGCTACGGAACGACAACAACGCTGGACTTTGAGTGAGTGATTCTCGGAAGAGTATCATTCAGACTTTTTTTCCAAGGACTTTGGACTGAATAGGTTTTCTATCGCTTTAGTCCTTAAGTGTCTTGGTTGTTCAATGCATGTGACTGCATTGTAGTGCGTATTGTTGTCCGTGTCCGTTGTTTCAAGTGTGGCTGATTGTGTTGTGTAGTACGTTGATTGATTGGTTTGATTGGTGTCATATTGTATGCAACTATTGTGGAGTGTGCATTCTTATGTATTGTTTTCGATCTGCCATTATTGAGATTATAATTTGTTTGTTTATCAACTCTCGGCTCTGACTTGTTCTTTGGGCCACGACCGGCGTCCGCTGGCGCACCAAAAAGGACCACTTCAAAATTGTCCACGCTTTCGTGGTGCGGTTCGGGGGGCCGATACTTCGGCTCTTCGAATTAGCCCGGCGATCGCCTCCCTAATAACGGGACAGGTGTGACAATTAATCTGGCGTCCGCGATACAGGACCTTTTGGTGCACAGTGTGTCCAAAGTAGTGAGAAAGAGCCTCGAGTTGTTGATAGTGCTATCGGAACGATTTTGTGTGTTGTTCAGTGTTCTCGTTAACGAGTGCAGGAGAGTGTTCCGATAGACCGATTTAGGCAGATACTTTTTGCACGCGGCAAGGTTTTATTTGAGAGTTGCGAGACACCATGGATCTCGAAAAGTTAGTTGCTCTGGGGGAGAAGATGGGTCTTTCCGGCGCCGAACTACGGAAGTGGGTCACCCAGAGGGAAAAAGAAGAAAAAGCAGCCGAGCTGGAAAAAGAGAGGTTGGCGGTCGAAAGAGCCAAAGCGGAAAAAGAAGCTGAGGTGGAGAGAGAAAAGTTGGCAGCCGAAAGGGCGAGAGAAGAAAGAGAAGCGGAGATGGCTGAAAGGGAACGGCAACGGCAGCACGAGATGGAACTCGAGCGGCTCCGTTTGCAACAGCGAAGCGAAACACCCGTCCAAGCTAGAGTTGAAAGCAGCGAACGGGAAGATCACGGCTTCCGCTTGAACCCAAGCAAGCTGCTCGTAGCGTTTGATGAAAGGAAGGACGACCTAGACGAGTACCTCCACAGATTTGAGACGATTGCGAGGAGCCAGAATTGGCCGGAACAGCAATGGGCAACTGCTTTGAGTACTTGCTTGAGTGGTGAAGCGCTCAGTGTGTACGGTAGGCTGACGCCGACCGATGCAGCCAACTACGCAAAGGTGAAAGCGGCTTTGTTGAAGCGATTTAGATTCACAGTGGAAGGATTCCGGGACAGATTTCGGACAGGAAAGCCAGCTGATGGTGAGACGGCTACGCAGTATGCCGCCCGACTTTGTCATTATTTCGACAGATGGATTGAACTTTCAGGGACAGCGCAGGAGTATGACGAGCTTAGAGAGCTGCTCATTAGAGAACAATTTCTTACTAGTTGCCACCCAAGCCTGTCGCTGTATTTGAAAGAGAGGAAAGCTGAGTCATTTGAAGGAATGCTTGAATTGGCTGATCAATTCTTGGAAGCGCAAGGTGGCACTAATTTGGCCAAGGTCAAGAAGGAGTGTCCCGATGATTCGAAGAAATTGGCTCCCGAAGAAAAGAAGCGTGCACCAGAGAGCATTCAGCGATGTTTTCTGTGTAACCGAGTGGGTCATCGCGCGAAAAACTGTAGAACGATCTTTACGAGCCCTACGGTAGTAAAATGTTTTAAGTGTGGTCAGACTGGGCACAAAGCAGACGCATGTCGAAACGGAGTGAGTCAAACTCACCAGGTATCCTGTGTGCAAGCGGCACCGAAATCTGATAATAATGCCGTCGCCGATGGATTCGTAGAGTTGAAGAATGGTGAGAAAATTCCTATTGTGGGTGCTGTAATGTCAAAACAGCCAACCGGTGTCATGAAAGGAATGCCAGCGCTGCCTGGAAAAGTTGCGGGCAAAAAAGTTACGGTGTTAAGAGATACCGGCAGCTCCACTGTTATCGTTCGGAGAGATTTGGTACGGGAAAGGGAGTTGACAGGCAGAACAAAACCGGTTTGCCTAATTGATCGTACGGTTCGGATGCTTCCCGAAGCAGAGATTGAGGTTGAAACACCGTACTTCAGCGGGAAGGTTACAGCTTTATGCTAGACGACCCCCCTGTATGACCTTGTCATCGGAAACATCGACGGGGCGCGAGGGCCAAGTGATCGAGAATGTTTGGGAGAAGACCCGATGATAGAGCCCTCGCCAACACAGCGGCCGCGGGATACAGTGGAAGAGCATACCGTGACGGATCTCACTAGAGCCCAAGGTGAAGCTGCGGCGCAAGAGACAGCGAAGGAGAAGACGATAGTGTCGAATAAGTTCACGGGCCGAGCAACCGGACTTACGTCGGCACGACCTCAAGCGACCGACAGTGTAAAGGAGACGGAGTTGGCCAGCCGGGCAAAATGTAGAGGCATGATCAAGCGGGTAAATAAACAGACAGGACCCGTCGAATGTAATGACGCGTTAACGGTGTCGGAAGGGACAGCGATGGCTGGGGCGACGCCTCAGATATCGTCGTTGGAGGGGGCTCGCCGAAAAAGAACGTGGAAGCACAAGAAAAGATCGAGCGAGCACCGCAAAAAGGGGCGCAAGCGCTGCTCGAAGCACTCAGGATAAGTGCTTAGGTCGAATCAGAATGTGTTTGGCAGTGCTGAGTGACATATGTTGTGTTAATGTTCTTGTTATCCTGTGTCTCAAGTGGATGTCGAGCGAGTCAGTGTGCTGTGCGATGATGTGATGTATAGTGTTGTATAATTGTTGTATAGACAAAACTTTGTACGTTTGTATTGTTTGGAATGTGTGATGAAGTGTTGTAGGCATGTACCTGTGGCTATATTCCATGTGTTGTGGAATTGAACTACAATGTACGATTGTATTAAGTGATCTATTGTGAATGTGAAGTGTCATGAGTGACTGATGGTGTTACAGTATGTGAGAGTGTGTGGTGACTGTTCGCGCTCGTTTGTGTGGTTTGAATATTATGAGATAATATTCTTAAAGTGGGGGGCAGTGTCACAGAACGAGCGCTAAAAATAGAGCGCGCCGCCAAATCCTGGCGACAACGGCAGGCAGAAACGGCGCGAGGTAAAAAGAAAAAAAAAAGAAAGCAAACATCCAAGGCTCCCAGGCGCGCGCTCTCCCCTCAGAAGCACGGCTTCGCAGACGAACCTCCTCACCCCACAGCGGCGGCCGGGCAAACGCTCGACCTTTCTAGAACGAAGGAGGCGTGGTCATACCGAGTTGACTCACCCGCCGGAGAGGGCATTCCAACCGTCTCGCCCTCTTCCCAGCTTTCGCTGCGTATCGCGCCGACGAAAGGACGAGAAATTTCTGGAAGGTGGCGCGGAAGGTATTTAATCGGGCAGCCGAGACGAGAAAGGAGGAGGTGACGGAAGTTAACGCCAGAGCGCGTAGGAATTCCGCCGTGGAGTCGGCGAAGGTTCTGCCCGTAGTGACAGAACAGGAGGTGACGGAAGTTAACGCCAGAGCGCGTCGAGATTCCGCCGTGTAGTCGGCGAAGTGTTGGTCCGTAGGGACGGCTCGAGCTACAGGCAAGAGCGTGGGTTTACCGCTATCGAGCGAAGACGCGGGCAACAGCTGCGTGTGTGAAGCCGACGGATTTCCGGCGAAGAAGTTTGAAGCTTGGAGAGTGGCCTATTGAAGACGGGAGTTTTCCTGGAAGAGAAACTCCGGCGAGGTTTCCTGGAAAAGAAACTTCAGAGAGCTACGGAACGACAACAACGCTGGACTTTGAGTGAGTGATTCTCGGAAGAGTATCATTCAGACTTTTTTTCCAAGGACTTTGGACTGAATAGGTTTTCTATCGCTTTAGTCCTTGAGTGTCTTGGTTGTTCAATGCATGTGACTGCATTGTAGTGCGTATTGTTGTCCGTGTCCGTTGTTTCAAGTGTGGCTGATTGTGTTGTGTAGTACGTTGATTGATTGGTTTGATTGGTGTCATATTGTATGCAACTATTGTGGAGTGTGCATTCTTATGTATTGTTTTCGATCTGCCATTATTGAGATTATAATTTGTTTGTTTATCAACTCTCGGCTCTGACTTGTTCTTTGGGCCACGACCGGCGTCCGCTGGCGCACCAAAAAGGACCACTTCAAAATTGTCCACGCTTTCGTGGTGCGGTTCGGGGGGCCGATACTTCGGCTCTTCGAATTAGCCCGGCGATCGCCTCCCTAATAACGGGACAGGTGTGACAACAACATATTTGATTAGTCATGGCATGAATATTATGACGTGTATGCAACAAATGTAATGATTTAGTTTTCATAATCCTGCAGCTTTTGCGGTCGTTTAGTTCACATGGCATGCTGCCAAACTTGTATGGTATAGCATGATTTCATGGCGAACACAAGCGACAAACCCTAACAAGAAAATCATGACATGCGTGTCATGTAACGACATCTCTACATGCCATGATTGCCAAGCACCAGTTATATATTTCTTCACCCCAAACTTGGTATATGTGGAGCTAGCGAAACGGCCGCGAGCACATCTTGAAAGGCCCAATATACTCCTATGTAGCATTGACGCGTGCGCACGCAAAGTACAGCGGCGCTACGTTAGGAAAACGCGAGCATTCAATATTCTGACGCCAGGCGCGACAAGCGTCCGTCGGCTTGGCCCGACGGCACCCTGCGCGAAATGCAACAAGCTGTTGTTTCGCGCCGATGCGTTACCCAGACAACATTGCGTCTCCCTTTTTTCGTGATGGAGGGAAGGCGGACGCGCTGAAACACCGATGCGTCAAAGCAACGGAGCACGGGACGTGGCATGACCGGCCCCTGGCGTGGCAACGCAGGCGTGACTCGACGAAACGAACACCGGCGAATACGCTCACCGCGTCCCGTCGAAATGTTTTGGCGCCTTGACAGTAGTATGTAGTGTGATGCTCTCACGTGACACGCATCTCATGGTTATCATGTTTGCCCCAGTCGCATACCTTCGTCATTCATTGGCGTCTCGTAATAACGAATTCGGCAAATGTGAAACCAGCGAAACGGCCTCAAGCACATCATCAGTGTCCCATGTAGTCATGTCGTTACATGACACACATGTCATAAGTATGATGTTTACATGTGTCATTTAACTTCACAGTCTCTTGATTTCATGCAATACCAATTGGATATATGTGAAGCTAGCGAAACGGCCGCGAACGCGCCATGAGAGTAGCTTGTAGTCATGTTGTTGCATGACACGCATCTCATGTTTGTCATGTTTGCACCAGTATCATACATTCGTCATCCATTCACGTTCCGTAATGCTAAATTTGGTATAAGTGAAGCTAACGAAACAGCCAGCAGTGCATCATCAGCGTGGCATGCAGTCATGTGGTTACATGATACGCATCTCATGATTATAATGTTTGGACCAGTCATATAATATACCTTCGTCTTCCATTCACGTACTGTAATACCAAATTTGGTATATGTAAACCTAGCGAAACGGCCGCGAACACAAAATGAGCATGGCATGTAGTGATGTTAGTACATGACACGCATCTCATGACTAACATGTTTGCACCAGTCACATAACTTCGTCTTCCATTTACGAACTGTAATACCAAATTTGGTATATGTGAATCTAGCAAAACGGCGGCGAGCACATCATGAGCTCGGCATGTAGTCATGTTGTTACATGGCACACATGTCATAATTTTCATGTTAGGGTATGTCGCTTGTGTTCGTCATGCAATCATGCCATACCATACCAGTTTTGCATCATGCAATGTGAACGAAACCACCGTAAGAGCTGCAGAGCCATGAAATGTGAATCATGAGATTCGTCACAAACCTCTCATGATTTTCATGTTATGAGTAGTGAAACACGTTTTTCGTATAGTCATGTTATGCCATGCCAAGTTTAGTATCGATCATCATCATCATCAGCCTGACTACGTCCACTGCAGGACGAAGGCCTCTCCCATGTTCCGCCAGTCAACCCGGTCCTGTGCTTGCTGCTGCCAATTTATACCCGCAAACTTCTTAATCTCGTCTGCCCACCTAACCTTCTGTCTCCCCCTAACCCGCTTCCCTTCTCTGGGAATCCAGTTAGTTACCCTTAATGACCAGCGGTTATCCTGTCTACGCGCTACATGCCCGGCCCATGTCCATTTCCTCTTCTTTAGTTCAACTATGATATCCTTAACCCCCGTTTGTCCCCTATTCCACTCTGCTCTCTTGTTGTCTCTTAAGGATACACCTACCATTTTTCTTTCCATTGCTCGCTGCGTCGTCCTCAATTTAAGCTGAACCCTCTTTGTAAGTCTCCAGGTTTCTGCTCCGTAGCTAAGTACCGGCAAGATACAGCTGTTATATACCTTCCTCTTGAGGGATAGTGGCGATCTACCTGTCATAATTTGAGAGTGCTTGCCGACTGTGCTACACCCCATTCTTATTCTTATAGTTACTTCAATCTCGTGGTTAGGCTCTGTGGTTATTACCTGCCCTAAGTAGACATAGTCTTTTACAACTTCAGGTGCACTACTACCTATCTCGAAGCGCTGCTCTTTTCCGAGGTTGTTGTGCATTACTTTCGTTTCCTGCAGATTAATTTTAAGACCCACCTTTCTGCTCTGCTTGTCTAACTCCGTAATCTTGAGTTGCAATTCGTCCCCTGAGTTACTCAGCAATGCAAAATGATCGGCGAAGCGCAGGTTACTAAGGTATCCTCCATTAACTCTTAACATGCTGGCGGCCCCGATCTGGATGAACACGCCCCTGCGTCATCTGCCACTATCTGACGGTGGCATCCTTTCCATCGTCACCTGGTCCACAACACTGCGGGCGACTGCAGCGACGCAAGAGCATATAAAGACCACGGAATTCTCCTGTTCCTTCAGTGGGCACGGTGGAGCGGCAACGATGCGGTCGCTCAGAAATCCGATTTTGCTTTTTGTGCAGTTAGTCGCCTGGTTTGGAACATTACCACCGCGTGCGGATCCAGCGCATGCCAACTACTCTTCACCGGTGTTGCTGGCGGCCCCGATCTGGATGAACACGCCCCTGCGTCATCTGCCACTATCTGACGGTGGCATCCTTTCCATCGTCACCTGGTCCACAACACTGCGGGCGACTGCAGCGACGCAAGAGCATATAAAGACCACGGAATTCTCCTGTTCCTTCAGTGGGCACGGTGGAGCGGCAACGATGCGGTCGCTCAGAAATCCGATTTTGCTTTTTGTGCAGGTCAGTAAACCTCCTTCTCTCTACTGTAAGCGAACCAGTAACGTCTGTCTGCTGCTCCTACCGTGCCCAAGTGTCATATTTGAATGTGTGTGCGAATGCGTGCATGTCACAAAGCTTCTACTATGTTGCGGAGACGTTGAACTAAACCCTGGCCCTGCAAATACTAACAAAGAAATACTAGACGCGATCGCTAAGCTATCTGAAAAAGGTGATCACCGTCACGATGAGCTAATGGAAGCTCTTGCCGACCTAAAGACTAAACAGGAGGCATTAGCGCAAACTGTTGCTGATTTAACGGAAAGGTTGTCGGCGGTGGAAGCTTTCGTCGAGTCATGCGACGGTTCTGCAGTAGTCAGTGATGTGCCACGTCTAATCGCTGAAACTGTCAAGGTGCAAGGCCAGACACTCAGTGCCCGACTGGACGATCTTGAAGACAGGTCCAGACGAGAGAACGTATTGTTTTTTGGTATATCGGACAGCCCTAATGAGACGTGGGCTCAGTCTGAAGGCCATGTTCGTGATCTACTGTCCCGACACCTTGACATGCACATTTCTGACTCCGAAGTTTCCCGAGCACATAGGTTAGGAAGTTACACCGCTAAAAAAGCTCGGCCAATTATTGTCAAATTTTCGTCATTTAAGGTTAGAGATGCTATCCTGATGCAGAGACAAAAATTCAAAGGAACTGGTGTATCAGCTAGCGAAGATTTTTGCAAAAGCACGCGAAACTCAAGGAAGAAATTAATGGAATTTGCTAAGGCAGCCGGGCAACCGTATTTGCTACGCGTTAACAAACTGGTCATGAACAAGAAAACTTACGTTTACTGCGCAGAAAGCGACAGCGTTCGCGAAATCAATTCACCCCAAGCTAAGGACAAAGAACCCTCTCTACCTGCACGTGCTGACACTTCTAGCACCTCATAGCTACGCCCGTCCCGTTGCTGCGCAGGAAACGCTTCTTTTTTCTTTTCTAATGTGCGCAGCGTCCTGAATAAACGCGTCGAACTGTCTTCTGCTATTGATTCCTGTTCCGCTGATATTGTTGGTCTGACAGAGACTTGGCTTTCTACAAAAGTAAGAAATGAAGAAATATTGGATTGTGAGAAGCACTACAAATTCTACCGATGCGACCGCGATTACCGGTCTGGTGGGGGTGTTCTGCTGGCGGTTGCCGATAATCTTGCTTCTCATATTATTCCTGTTATGTCTTCACTTGAACTTGTTTGTGTCCGCGTGCTCATTGATTCTCGCGAAATAATATTTTGTATTTGCTATCGATCACCAACTGCATCATCATCCTTTTGCAATGACTTGCATGATGTTGTCAATCAGCTGTTCGTCAGATACCCGAGATCACCTTTGTTCATTCTTGGCGATTTCAACTTTCCCGACATCATGTGGGAAAGAGACCCGGTTACCTTAAAGCACAACTCAGGTGAAAGTAGGGAATTTTTGAATTTTTGTCACGACTTCAACTTTACCCAGCTTGTTGACTTTCCTACTCGCGTTACTCCCACTTCCGCTAGCGTATTAGATCTAGTACTTACCAGTACACCTGACCTAGCTTCACCCTTCACTCATCTACCGGGAATTAGCGACCATTGCATAATCCACTTCACAATAAAAGCACGGGTTTCCATCAAGAAAAGAACAAAAATTATCCAAGACTATAGCAAAGCGGACTTTCATGGAATGAATACAGAGTTACAATCTTTTGTTGACCTATTCTTTGCTGGTTTTGAGCAGCGATCTGTTGAACAGAACTGGTTAGACTATAAGAACAAACTGCTAGCCCTAATTGACCGATTTGTACCTAAGAGAAAAGTTTCATCGAATCCTCGTTCTCCGTGGTTCAATAACACGTTGAAACGCATGCGCAATAAAAAGAAGCGGCTATTCAGACGCGCCAAATCAACAGCCAGAACAGACCATTGGTCTTTTTATCAGACATTTAACAGAGAATTCTGTACTGCGCTTTCGAAAGCCAAAAAAGTATTTTTCGATGAAACTCTTCCTTCGCTGCTGCGCTCTAATCCACGTAAGTTTTGGAGCATCATTAGCGGAACTACAACGCGACATATCCAATTAATACAGTCTGATGTCCCAGTCGCTCTTAGCGAGTGCTGCAACGTTCTGAGTAATGTATTTGCTGCACACTTTCAGAACAGCATCCCAACTATATTTCCACAGTTAACAAGCACCGATTTCTTGCCAATGGACCCTATTATTATTATCATTGATGCAGTTGGTGTCGAAAAACTTGTTGGAAACTTGACAGTGTCATCATCAGCTGGTCCAGATTGCATTTCGTCAAAAATGTTGAAGTGTACTCAAGTCTATTCTTCTTTAATATTGTCAAAACTTTTTGAACAGTCATTACAGACGTCCACACTGCCATCTGACTGGAAGACTGGGAAGGTGGTCCCTGTGCATAAATCTGGTGATGTACATTCCCCCAATAACTACCGTCCCATATCGTTAACATCCATTCCAGTGAAAATCTTAGAGCATGTCATATACTCGCACCTCATTGAATTCCTTGAATCTAATTCCTTCTTTAGCATTTATCAGCATGGCTTCCGTAAGACAGTTTCATGCGAAACACAGTTGCTGTGTTTTACTAACGACTTGTTTATTAACGCAGATCTTGAATTTGATACTGACTGCATATACTTAGATTTCGCTAAAGCATTTGACTCCGTTTCACACGCACTAATCATTTTCAAACTTACTCAGCTTAACATCGACCCCAATGTACTTACATGGATTAAAGAATTCCTCTCTAACCGCAGCCAGTACGTGACAGCTAATAATTTTTGTTCACCTAATTCCGCAGTATCATCTGGTGTACCGCAAGGGTCCGTTTTAGGGCCACTGCTTTTCTTAATTTACATTAATGATCTTCCTTCTTGTGTTTCTTCTTCTACTGTCCGACTCTTTGCAGACGACTGCGTCCTCTACCAGAAAATAACCAGTCATGTCGATCACCTTAACCTTCAACGCGACCTAGATAGCATATTCGCATGGTGTAACACATGGTTCATGACACTTAACATATCTAAATGCAAGAGCATGCAAGTTTCACGTCGCACTACCACCCACTGTCCGCGTACTTATTCCCTCAATAACATTCCATTACCATCTGTTGACAATTACAAATACCTTGGTGTTCACATATCTTCTAATCTTTCCTGGAATAAACACACAGAATATGTGATTAACAACGCTAACCGCATGCTTGGTTATCTGCGCCGTAACTTTTCCTCTGCGCCATCGTCACTCAAGTTAACACTGTATAAAACATTGGTCAGACCAAAATTAGAGTACGCATGCGCCATATGGGACCCAACTCATGCCATTCTCATTCAATCTCTCGAAACCACTCAGAATCGCGCAGCACGTTTCATTTTATCGAATTATTCACGTCATTCCAGTGTCACATCCATGAAGAGCACCCTAAACTTGCCTGATCTTTCATTGCGCCGCACATTGTCTCGCCTTAACCTTTTTCACAAAATCTATCATTATAACAGCCATTTGAAGGACGCCCTGTTTCATCCACCTCGCTTCATATCACCAAGGACGGATCATCGCTTTAAGGTGGGCCTACCATCCTGTCGCACCAGACTATATAATGATTCATTTGTGCCAAGGACAAGCGCCGCCTGGAACCACCTTCCCGCCTCCATCGCCTGTATAACGGACCAAAAAGACTTCAAGCTCGCCATACATGATGCCCTGTAAAATTTTTCTTTTTTCCTGTTTTCTGTTTTTTTTAACTTTTTAACTGCACTTACGATTGTTCAAACCACTCCTTTCTGTAGTGCCTTCGGGCCTTGAAAGTACCTTTAATAAATAAATAAATAAATAAATAAATCCCTAACTGTTCCCATTCTAGGCTTCTGAAAACCTCCTGTAAGCACGCGGTAAATAGCATTGGGGAGATTGTGTCCCCCTGCCTTACACCCTTCTTGATTGGTATTCTGTTGCTTTCTTTATGAAGCACTATGGTAGCAGTTGATCCCCTGTAGATGTCTTCCAGAATGTTTATATATACTTCATCTACGCCCTGATTTCGCAGTGTCTGCATGACGGCAGATATTTCTACTGAATCAAACGGCTCCTTGTAATCTATGAAGGCTATGTATAGTGTTTGGTTATACTCTGAGCATTTTTCTATTATCTGATTGATGTTATGAATGTGGTCAATTGTTGAATAGCCTGTTCGAAATCCTGCTTGTTCCTTTGGTTGATTGAATTCTAATGTTTTCTTTACTCTGTTAGCAATTACCTTTGTAAATAATTTGTATACTACAGAGAGCAAGCTGATCGGCCTGTAATTCTTCAAGTCCTTGTCATCTACTTTCTTATGTATTAAGATGATGTTAGTGTTTTTCTAAGACTCTGGTACCCTTCCCGTCAGAAAACACCTCGTAAACAGGGTGGCTAGTTTTCCTAACACAATCTGTCCTCCATCTTTCAGCAGATCTGATGCTACCTGATCCTCACCAACAGCTTTGCCCCTTTGTATGCTCTCTAAAGCTTTTCTGACTTTTTCTATCATTACTGGTGGGGTGTCATCTGGGTAAGTGCTAGTTTTATAGTATTAAGGTCGTGGTTGTCTCGGCTACTGTACAAATCTCTGTAAAACTCCTCCGCTATTTTAACTATCCTATCCATATTGGTAGTTATTTTGCCTTCTTTGTCCCTTAGTGCATAATCCGAATTTTGCCTATCGCAAGTTTCCTCTTCACCGCTTTGACGCTTCATCCGTTTTTACGAGCGTGTTCAATTCTCTCCATGTTATAACTTCTTACATCGCATACTTTACGCCTATTAATCAACTTTGAAAGCTCTGTTAGTTCTATTTTGTCTGTTGTACTTGACACTTTCATGCTTTGACGCTTCTTAATTAGGTTCTTCATTTCCTGGGAAAGCTTGCCAGTGTCCTGTCTAACTACCCTGCCTCCAACTTCCACTGCACACTCCGTAATGATACTCGTTAGATTATAATTCATTGTATCTACGCTAAGGTTGGTTTCCTCACTAAGAGCCGAGTACCTGTTCTGCAGCGACACTCTGAAGTCCTGTACTTTCCCTCTCAGTGATAGCTCATTGATTGGCTTCTTGCGTATCAGTTTCTGTCGTTCCTTCTTCGAGTCTAGGCGAATTCGAGACCGTACCATTCTATGGTCACTGCATCGTACCTTGCCAACCACTTCCACATCCTGCACGATTCCTGGGTGTGCAGTCATTAGAAAGTGTATTTCGTTCTTATTGTCGCCATTAGGGCTCCTTCATGTTCACTTGCGGTTTTCTCGTTTTCGGTAGAAAGTGTTCAAAATCCGCAAATTATTGCGTTCTGCGAATTCTACTAGTAGCTCTCCTCTGGCGCTTCTAGTGCCGATGCCATAATCTCCTACTGCCTGGTCTCCAGCCTGCTTCTTCCCTGCTTTTGCATTAAAGTCGCCCATCACTATAGTATACTGTGTTTTTACCTTACTCATTGCCGATTCCACGTTTTCATAGAAGCTTACAACTGAAGCGTCATCATGGCTGGATGTAGGCGCGTAAGCCTGTACTACCTTCATCTTGTATCTTTTATTCAGTTTAATTACAATACCTACCACCATTTCATCAATGCTATAGTATTCCTCTATGTTGCCAGCTATGTTTCTGTGAAATAGAAACCCCACTCCCAGTTCTCTTCTGTCTGCCAAGCCCCGATAGCAAAGAACGTTCCCATTCTGTAGCACAGTATATGCCTCATCTGTCCTCCTAACCTCACTGAGCCCTATTATATCCCAGTTAACACCCTCTAGCTCCTCGAAAAGTACAGCTAGCTTTCCCTCACTGGATAAGGATCTAGCGTTAAACGTTGCCAAGATCAGGTTCCAAAGGCGGCCGGTAGTCCAGAGATTCTTAACACCCTTTGCTGCGTTGCAGATCTGACCGCCGCCATGGTCAGTTTCTTCGCAGCTGCTGGGAACTGAGGGCCGTGAGTTATTAGACGTATGCAATATTGGTATCGATACCGTTATCCAAACAGCTTGGAGAGCTTAAAGTCTTAGGTGGCTAGGTTGATTGATAGATAGATAGAGAGATACGCTCAAGGTCGCCAAAGTTCGCTTAGAAATGCTTCGCATATAAAGATCCAGAACTGATCATTGACTCAGCAAGGCAATCTTCTTGTGTCACATAAAAATTCGCAGAGGGCCCGGCAAATGTTCCTGTCATTGAATTCTCATATTTCAGCCCTAAAAGACAAACTATTCGAAGTACTAAGTGAATTTTCTAGTATTTAACATTTTTGATTTGATTCCTAAACGGCGTCTTGTTATAAGAAATTGGTCTGTATTATCAGGTTCGTTACATCTAAAGCACAAATGGCATGGTACCAGACCAGACTTGTATATGTAGAAATTAAAGGGTGGTACATGGTAACGTAATTTTGTTATGGAGTCTTCCAGTTTACGCATGGAATGCTGTTTATTCCGTTCGAATAGTTGCTCCGAAAATCTAGATGCGGTATCGTAATCTCTGATTACACCTCAAGAAGGGAAAGTTTTCTGAACCTCGCTGCTGTTACATAGGCTGTAAAAGGCCTGACTTGCACCATCGGAAGATCAAGGGGTGCTCGCGCAAGTTAGTCGGCCACCTCATATATGTATACCACAGTGACCTGCAACACATATCAATCCTACTAGACGAATGTTTGCTGATATCAATGATATCAAATGTATCTAGTACTGCTGATGCAGAACTAGGATAAGTATACCGTGGTGACCTGAAACTCATAACAATCGCAGTAGACGAATGTTTGCTGGGATAAATGATGAAAATGTATCTAGTGCTGCTGATGCCAGAAACGATGATAAAAATGAACGCACGGTTAACAAGTCCATCACTCTCACATATGTCCAATAAGTCGCAGGGAGTGTTCGGAAGCCATCATAACAGCCGTTATTTCCGCTTCAGGTATGGGTGTAAATCTGGTAGGCGTAATAAAAAGGACCAGAATAATTAGATAAATTACACCCACACCTGCTTCCTCGTCTTTTATAGATGCATGCGTTTTAACTACAATATTAGTACCTAATTGAGACAGTTGTTCCTCTAATAATCCAATCAAACACTTAGAGAAGAAACGTTTATCATTAGTTGGGAAGATATCATCATGTTCTATTTACTTATAGCCTATTGGTTTTTTTTGATTGTATGATCTCAAATATATTAATATATAAAGCACCTAGAAGTGCTTGAACAAACAGCACTTCAGGTTTATATACACGAGACCAATGCTCATTGAAAACAATACCAGGCATGGCAATGAATACGAGCTCCTGCCTTCGTCAAAGGGATTAATATAATTTTAAATGTGTTTTTAGTGTTAAAATACGGAACCTGCAAGCAAGAGAGGTTTCCGAGATTCTTCTCACAGAACAATGTTAGCTGTGAATTTTGGCACCCATGAGCAACTTCAAACAGCTTCCCGCTCTAAGAGAATGATTGGCTTTGTTTTGTATGCTGGTCCACCAAAGATAAGCACTCAACCGAATTGAAGAAATCGGCGAAAATACATGCAGTATATTATGATCAGTGTATCTCCGAAAACACGGAATGGAGCCGGCCAAGTCTACCTATCATACCTACAACGCGTGTAGCCTTAATCTTAATATGTAGGTTATTACGCCAATGGAATGGAAAAACTTTATTTCGGTCCTGCAGGACGCGCTTAGCGCGTAGCGGGCGTCTCCCACGTAGGGACCGACAGGGAGTACCTGGCGGCCGCTTCGTGGGCCTGCTGGACGGCCCATCGCTGGTCGGCGAGAAGTGAGCTCCTGAGGGACCTCTCCCACTTGCTTGAGGTAGAGTCGGGAGGAGTTGTTCTACACTCCCAGAGCATATGTTCGAGTGTCGCTGTGTGTCCACATGATGGGCATGTGTCGCTGGGGTATGCATCGGGATAATAAACGTGAAGCGTGGCAAGGTTAGGGTACGTGTGTGTCTGTAATAGGCGTAGGGTTAATGCCTGCGGTCGGTTAAGTTTCGGATGTGGGGGTGGAAAAATGCGGCGTTCCAAGTAAAAGTGCTTTGTAATTTCATTGTACGTAATTGGTGCATCCCGATTGGTATCCAACCCAGCAAGATGAGGTTGCCCTGTGGCAGTGCGGTCGGTAAGTGCGCGCGCTGCATCATGGGCGATCTCGTTGAGGTTGGGTAGGGCACCCGGCACCTGGCCGAGATGGGCGGGGAACCAGATGACAGTGTGGTGCTTCAGGGCGCTCGGGTCCGCATTGCGCAGGATACGTAACGCCTGGTCGGAGATGACTCCGCGTTCGAAGGCTTTGATGGCCGGCCTGGAGTCGCTGTAGATGAATTCCCGTTTGCTGTCGAGCATAGCTATAGCTATAGCTACTTGCTCCGCTACTTCGGGGTTTCGGGTGAGGATTGTGGCTGAGGTAAGAGTCTGCTGCGCGGACGCCAACTCAGTTTTTATTCGTACGAAAAAATATGTTATTTTTGTTCGTACTCAGATAATCAAGATAACACTAAACTTATGCAATATTTCTTGATGGCACAAAAAAGAAATATTACAGGAAGCCCAATAAAACACTATTAAAACACTTGTATTAACATTGAAATTCAAATGAATATTCTAAAACAAATTCTGCAATGTTGTCATGTATAACTGTAATGTTGAGTGATGTCAATGAATTTCACAGTCAGATGCAAAAAAACGCAGTCTCGTCTGCATATTCGTATACTTGTACCTTATGACACTGTGGTATTTTGTCGCGTCACGCCGGCGTTGCCACGGCAGGCGCCGGTCTTGCCACGTGCCGCGCTGCGTTGCTTTGGCGCATGCGCGTTTCAGCGTGTCGGGCCTCCCTCTGTCACGAAAGGAGGGAGGCACAATGTTGAATGGGTAACACATAGACGCGAAATGCAGCATGTCGCTTTTCGCGCCGGTTACCGTCAAGCCGCGCCGACAGACGCTGATCGCGCCTGGCGTCAGACTATAAACTGCTCGTGTTTTGCTAAGATAGTCTCGCTGCGCACAGCGTGCGCGCACGTCAACGATACATAGGAGTATATTGGGCCCTTCATGATGCGTTCGCGGCCGTTTCGCTAACTCAAAATATGCCGAATATGGTGTTACATGACTTCAAAGGATGACGAATTATATGACTGGTACAAACATGATAATCCTGAAAGGCATGTCTCGTAAAAACATGACAACATACCACGCTTATAGCGTGCTCGCGGCCTTTTCGCTAGCTCCACAAATGCTAAATTTGGCGGCACGTGACGTCAATAGGTGACGAAGGTAAACGAAACAACAAACATGATAATCATGACACGGAAGTCATGTACGGCATCAGTTATCTTCACCTCGTAACGTTGTGCTGATTTTAAGATGACTTATCAACAGTTCTAATTCGTGCTTCGCATATCATCGATTCCCACTGCACGTGGGATCTGCCTATTTTTACTAACTCTTACCGCATAAGGCCTTGAAAATCTGCTGTAAACACACGGTCAGTATCATTAGAGATATCGTGTCTTCCTGCGTTACGCACTTTTGTATTGGGATTCTGAAGCTTCATTTATGGAGGAACATAGACGCTGATGATGCACAGTTGATTTCTCTCAGTATGTTTGTATAAGCTCCGTCAATGACCCAGTTCTGCGGGGTCAGCATGACTGCCAACCTATCCTACATACATTTAATTAAAAAAAAAACTGCTGATATCACGAAGTTCTCAAATGCGTTCTTTTTATCTATGAAGGCTATATAGGTACAGAGTTTGCTGTATTCTGCGCATTTCTTAATCGCCTAATTGATTGTCAGCTTATGACATTTAGGTGATTAGGCTGCGAGATTTTATAAAGGTTTTCTAAGTAAAGTCCGTTCCCATTGAAATGAAAAGTGAGGTACGTTTTCATATTTAGGGTGGCGCATTTAAATACGTGTCGCTTTCTTCAACCCGCAGCCACACACTTTTATTTGAGGCACGTTGTGACCTATCAAACCTTCACTTTTGACGTTGATGTTTTTAATAAGCCACTGTTTTTTTAGCCATCTTGCAACAAATTCTCGAACTAACACGTATGACGCATATCGCGCAGAAAAGCTGTTTGTCTGCTAGTGAATTAAAGCCGACGACCTCGTCTTGCCTGTATTAGGTGGATAACTCGAATCAAATGCCATCTCTACCTAGCCCTTCACTTGGGCATCGTTGAACATACATACATACATACATACATACATACATACAAACATACTTACATACAAAAAAGCTCTACTGAAAGACCAGAGTGCCTTGTTAAACGATGTTGAGGAACCCATGAACCAGTCCGCGGGCATACTCAGGTCAGCCCCGAAAGGTGAAGACCCGCCACGACTGCTCGGGCCCTCTCGACAGCCGGTAGTCACAGACCCAGTTCCGCAGCCTAGGTCCGCCGCTACGACCTCCTCTCAGAAAAATCCACTTCCACATTTGTGTGGCACTGCTAGATCATATGATGCAGTGACCTCGTGGCTGATCAAATATGCTTTATTGTTAATCAACAACAAAGATAAATGCTTATTGTTACACGCATTTTGCTAATTTTGCCAATGTTGGTGTTTAGGTAAGTTTTAGTTATTCTGTTGAAAATCGTGTGTATATGCGATCAAGTTAGGGAAAGAAGATAACTATAAAATCACGAATCTCACAAGTTGTTTTTCCCTAAACTATTTATTCTGAGCCTTTTACTTATATAAGCGGAGTGTCAAGGGTAGGTACAAATATGGTGCCTAAATAGGAGAAGTCGACGTTCGTGTGCCTTGGGCGGTGTTCTCTCTTTCGTCATGGCTATCGAACGTCTGAATCAAGCCTCTCTCACGAGGTTGCGAAAAAAAAACACCGAGCATATATCTATGAAGGTAAAAACGCAGCAAAAATATTCAGCAGGTGGCCATGTGTCAAAGAACAATCTTTTTTTTCCCGACTGCTGTTGCCAAGAGCACGAAAATATAAGAAAAAACTGCTTGGTTAGACAATGTTGACTCGGTCGTGCCGCAAGGTAATCAATCCCGGCTTACCGTATGCAAACATCTCAACTGTGCTTCCTTTACATCTCTTTTCCTTACCGGAGACTTCTTGGAAGCCTCCGCTCCCTTACTTTCTTTCGGCAGTCAACCGAAACGAAAACTTGTTTTGTGCTGAGAGGTTCTACGATAGAGAATATTGTAAGCGAGTAGATTCATGCAATGTATTTAAGCACGTCGACCTTGGTTTATTCATAGCTGGTGCACAAAACTAGATTTCTCTTTAGAACCTAGATCTTTAAGTCTAAAAACACTGATGCGATAATCGGTTTAGCGCTTACGTGACATGACAACAATATGCTATTGTAGCGAGCTGTTGTTGAGGGCTCCGGGTAAATCTGCATTACGGTAACGTTCTCGCATTTAAAAACGAATGTTTATTAACGCGGTTCCTTGGTAGATATAAACTCTAAATTACCTTGGATGCATTGCTCTTAAGTACAGTTGAGCTCAACGTGACATGATAGCTGTAACGTAGGAGTGTATACGTAATGTTATTTTTTTTTTCAAATAAGGGGACCCTAAAACTTCACCTTTAGGGTTTGAACGCGATGGCAACATCCTTGCTTGCTTGCTTCTTTGATCCTCTCGTGTGGCTCTTACCCACTAAAAGAAACAGCGAAGAAGCTGGTGGTCAATGTAAGTGAACAATTCAGCATTACGCAGACTAAAGAAAGATGATTGCTTTGTTTCAACAAGACGGCATATTTTTTGCACGAAGTGAGATAGGTAAAAGAAGAGAAAAAATAGTATTTCTTGGATAGCTGAGGCATAATCCTAATACACAATTTTTCAGTAGGTTAAGTCAATGCTGTGTAATAGTGAAGTACAAAGTTTAAGCATACTTAGTAAAATTTGGCAGATCCCACGTACAGTGTGAATCAATGATATGCGAAGCACGATGAGAAAGGTTGATATGTCACTTTAAATTCAGCACAACGTTGCGAGGTGGAGCTAAGTAATGCCGTTCATGACTTCCGTATCATGATTATCATGTTTGAATATGTGGTTGACCTTCGTCATCTATTTACGCCACGTGATACCAAATTTAGCATATGTGAAGCTAGTAAAACGGCCGCAAGCACGCTATGATCGTGGTATAATGTCATGTTTTTACATAACACGCGTCTCAGGACTATCATGTTTGCACCACTCATATATTTCGTCATTCATTGATGTCACGTAACCCAAATTTGGTATATGTGGAGCTAGCGAAACGGCCACGAGCGCATCTTGAAAGGCACAATATACTCCCAAGTAGCATTGGCGCGCGCGCACGCTGGGTACAGCGGCGCTACGTTAGGAAAACGCGAGCACTCTATAATCTGACGCCAGGCGCGACAAGCGTCCGTCGGCGCAGCCCGACGGCACCTTGCACGAAATGCGACATGCTGCATTTCGCACCGATGCGTTACCCAGACAACATTGCGTCTCCCTTTTTCTTGACGAAAGGACGCAGTACGCGCTGAAACACCGATGCGTCACAGCAACAGAGCACGGCGCGTGGCTGCGAGTATATGGCAGGACCGGCGCCTGGCGTGGCAACGCTAGCGTGACGCTACTAAATGAACGCCGGCGAGCACGCGCACCGCGTCACGTCGAAATTGATTGGCGTCTTGACTATGGCATGTAGCCAAGTTCTCACATGACACCCATTTCATGGTTATTGTGTTTTCATCAGTTACATACCTTCGTCATCTATTGGCATCACGTAATACCAAATTTGGCAAATGTGAAGCTAGCGAAACGCCCGTGTGAATATCATGAGTATGGCATGTAGTCATGCTGGTACATTACACGCAACTCTAGATTATCATGTTTGGATGTGTCATTTAACTTCGCCGTCTATTGATTTCAAGCAATACCAATTTGATAAATGTGAAGCTAGCAAAACCACCGCGAGCGCACCATGAGCGTAGCTTGTACTCATGTTGTTGCATGACACGCATCTCATGTTTATCATGTTTGCACCATTATCATACCTTCGTCATCCATTCACGTCCCGTATTACTAAATTTGGTATACGTGAAGCTAGCGAAGCCGCCATTAGCGGATAATGAGCGTGGCATGCAGTCATAATGTTACAAGATACGCATGTCATCATTATCATGTTTGGACCAGACACATACTACCTTTTGTCATTCATTCACGTACTGTAATGTCAAATTTGCTATATGTGAAGCTAGCGAAATGGCCGCGAGCACATCATGAGCGTGGCATTTAGTCATATTGTTACATGACGCACATGCCATGATTTTCATGTTAGGGTACGTCCCTTGTGTTCGCCATGCAATCATGCCATACCATACCAGTTTAGCATCATGCCATGTGAACGAAACCACCGCAAGAGCTGAAAAGCCATGAAATGTAAATCAGGAGATTCATGACAAACATATGAAGATTTTCATGTTATGACTAGTGAAACATGTTCTTCGTACGGTCATGTTATGCCATGCCAAGTTTCGTATCGATACCATTATTCAAGCGGCTAGAAGAGCTTGAAGTCGTGGGCGGCTAGGTAGATAGATTGATAGATAGGTAGATACGCTCAAATTCGCCAAAGTTCGCTAAGAATTGCTTCGCATTGAAAAAATCCAGAACTGATCATTGACTCAGCTAGGCAATCTCATTGTGTCACATAGGAATTGCAGAGGGCCTGGCAAATGTTCTTGTCATCGAATTCTAATAAATGAGTCCCAAAGGACAAAATATTCGGAGTACTAAGTGAATTTTCTAGTTTTTTAACATTTTTATTTGATTTTTCAAACGGCATTTTGTCTTGATGAATTAGTGTGTATTATCAGGTTCGTTACATTTAAAGCACAAAGGTCATGGTTCCAGACCAGACTTGTCTATTTAGAAATTAAACGGTGCGACACGGTAACGTATTTTGTTACGGAGACTTCAAATTTATGCGTAGAATGCTATTTATTTCGTTCGAATTGTTGCTCCGAAAATCTGGATTCGATATCGTAATCTTTGATTACACCTGAAGAATGGAAAGCTTTCTGAACGTCGCTGCTGTTGCATAGGCTGTAAGAGGCCTGACTTGCACCATCGGAAGATCAAGAGGTGCTCGCGCAAGTGAGGCTGTCACCTCATTTAGAAGTATACCACAGTGACCTGCAACATATATCAATCGGACTAGACGAATGTTTGCTGATATCAATGATGTATATGTATGTAGTACTGCTGATGCAGTACTAGGTCATGTCGTGTGGAGGCTCATTTATAAGTATCTCATTTAGAAGTATACCACGGTGACTCTAATATACCATGGTATTTATAAGAATACAATGGTGACCTGAAACGCATAACAATCGCAGTAAACGAAAGCTTGCTCGGATGAATGATGTGAATGTATCTAGTTCTGCTGATTCCAACGACGATGATAAAAATGAACGCACGGTTAACAAATCAGTCACTTTCACAGCTGTCCAATAAATCGCAGGGAGTGTTCGAAGAGATAGCATAACAGACGTTATTTCCGCTTCAGATATGGGATTAAATCTTCGAGGCGTAATGAAAAGCACCAGCATAATGAGAGAGAAATTACACCCACACCTGCTTCCTCGTCTTTCATAGATGCATGCGCTGTAATTACAATATTAGTGCCTAATTGTGACAGTTGTTCCTCTAATAAGCCAATCAAACACTTTGAGGGCAAACGTTTAGCATGCGTTGGGAAGATATTATTATCAAGTTATATTTGCATATAGCCTATTGGTTTGTTTTTGATGCTATGTTCTCAAATATGTTAACATTTATACCATCTAGAAGTGTTTGAAGAAACAGCACTTCAGGTTTATATACACGGGACCAATGCTCATTGAAAAAAATACCAGGCATGGCAAAGAAAACGAGCTCCAGCCTTCGTCAAAAGGATAAAAAGTTTAAATGTATTTTCAGTGTTAAAATACGGAACCTGCAAGCAAGATAAGATATCCGAGATTCTTTATACAGAACAATGTTAACCGTGAATTTTGGCACATATAAGCAACTTCGAAGAGCTTTCCGCTCTAAGAGAATCAATGGGTTTGTTTTGTATGCTGGTCCACCAAAGATTAGAACTCATCCAAATTCAAGAATCGGACGAAAATACATGCAGTATATTATGATCAGCGTATCTCTGAAAAGACGGAATGGAGCCGGCTAAGTCTACCTGTCATACTAACAGCGCGTGTAGCCTTAATCTTAGTATGTAGGTTACTACGCCAACTCAGTTTTGGTTCAAACCCAGATATTTATAACACTGAACTTGTGCAAAATTTTTTGATGGTACTGGAAATAAATATTACTGGAAGTCCAATGAAAAAACTATTGAAACTTTTCTATTAACATTCAATTTCAAATGAATATTCTAAAACAAGGTTTCCAATGTTGTCAAGTATAACTGTAAAGTTGAGTGTTGTAAATTAATTTCAGAGTCAGATGCAAAAAACACAGTGTCGCCTGCATACTCGTATACTTGTACCTTATGGCAGAGTGGTATTTAGCTTCAAAAAATGTTAAATTAAACTGGCGATAGAACATAGCCCTGTTCCTAATGCGTATTTGAAACAGTAAGAGCGGGAAACCTTTTCAAACTCGCTATGCACCCACCATACGTGGGCTCAAGGAAATAGGCGCAGTAGCATATGTGCCTTTTGTAGTGAAGTAGCGGTTTGCAACCACGGAGCCAATATGAAAATCACATATTCTTACGCGCTTTGGCACTGGACGCCTTAGCACGCACCATTACTGCAATGTTTTATGTTACAGTGTGAAGCATGTATACAGGATGCATATGTTTGTGAAGATTGAAAGCTGCTTTCACTGCAATTCCAAGCAGAGGAAGTTTTAAAGACAATGGTATTTCTTGGGGATCTTCGACAGAAAAATTTTTGTCTGTCTGTCTGTCTGTCTGTCTGTCTGTCTGACTGTCTGTCTGTCTGTACATTTGTCAATTTGCCTGCCATAATAATACCTCAAACGTAACTAAATTGCCAACCCCATTCGCAGTGTCCACCAATATTGCTCAAGGTTTAGCGTTCATAGTTGTGCGATTGTCAATTAGAAAGCAATAATTGCGCATATCTGAAGCGCCATAACAACACTTCGAAGTTTTGTATGTATGCCTTTATACTAGAAGAGGCACACACAAGTAACTCTAAGGAATGTAGCGTTTATACGCACTGCGCTGACAATGCAACGCGATGCTCACAAACGTGTCTCCAACAATTTGCTACGACGTCACGGATGTGGCACCTGCCCGTCGCTTTGCGTTCTACACCTTATCACCTCCGAGACTGGCGCGCATCTTTCTCCGCGGGCTGCAAGCCTTCGATTTCGAAGATAACAACCAGATGGCGCTTGTCTTAAGATAACTACCAGACGGGCCTCGATGCGCTGGTTCGCCTCCGCTACACGCTCGAGACACTCTCTTTTCCACTTATTTCACAAGCAGACGCGTGGCCGTGTGGTAGAACGTCCAGTTTTGATGCAAACAAAGTGGGATTGATCCCCACTCGGACCTAAGAAACCTTGTTTCAATGCCCCAGTCAGCTCTAGGATTTATTATCAATTATTTATTTTATTTGCATTTTGGGTAATTTTTTGGTCCCACATAAGATAATTTCTCGCTCAAAACCAAGTATTCTGGCACCGACACCAGAATTTCTTCGAAACGACCTCTTTACGCTATCGTGTTAAAATTGGTTAGCCATCACTGCATTCCCAACTGACGCTTCCCGAATATTATGGTCTATTTAAAAAGCATACGCTATACCAGGCAAGGCTCTGTGGTGAATGCTTAGTCAACACGCAGAGTGCTAACCTTAGACTCCTCCAACAACTTTTTTTTTACGTTCGCCGGGTCATCCAAGGTGATTTTAGCTTTTACTTAACACTCACGCATTAAAAGTACGCATTTGTGTTCTCGCCGTTCCTCGGTAGTTGAAGTGTCAATCACCTCTGGTGCATCCCCGATTACCAGTGGCACACACCATTCCGCGGGTATGTGCCACTGCATGGCGGAAAGTGTTTGACGAGGCACGCGACCGGAATGCGACAATGGCGAGGTTTGGAATAGCACACAGCACGCCCTTGTGGTAAGTTCTTGCGGTACGGTCGCTGCCAGGGCGCAAGAGTCTTAACGCGAGCCGCCGTTCGCGTTCACGGCCCGCCCGCGAAAATTCTGAAATAGCGTGCGGCGATAGCAGCCTGAGAGGCCACCGACGCCTGCTATGTGCTGTGTGTACCTTCCGTCCATTTGGGTTTGCGATCGGGGCAAATGTTCCTTGCCTTTTTCCAAGGGGGAGCAAACGGTATTCTAAGACTCATACAGTGCCCGCAACTAAAGCAACGCGCGCAACGCCTGCGATCGTTATTCTAAACCTCCCTAATATACGTGTCATGACCAGTAAGTGGTACTTGTAAAACCATCCCAGCCTCCAGTACTATTTTAGTTTTCACAAGTTAAGGGGGTGATAAGAAAAGAATCCAGACGTAGCATAGATAGACAGATAGATAAATAGATAGATAGATAGATAGATAGATAGATAGATAGATAGATAGTAGATAGATAGATAAATAAATAGAAAGATAGATAGATAGATGGATAGATAGATAGATGCTAGAACGCAGAATTAAGTCTGTCTGCCTATATGTGTCTGTGTCGCTGTTTGGAAACCCGACCCCATATATTCTATGGCGAAAGTTGAACCGCTTCGAAAGTGGTCACCTTAATCTCGTATTTGGATTCACACATGCTGATATTGTCAATAAGTCAACTAACATTATGCATAATTCAGCACAGCATCAGTACGGCGTCAATAGATAGTGTGTGACGTTATTTCTGAAACACATATACACCTAAATATACATAGTTTTGCGCACATTCACGATGACAACGAAGCGTATATGGTGAAAGCAATTGTCACCCGGAATGAGAAAGAAAGAAGAGGATCAGGAGGATCCCTAACCAGTCGGTCGCTTCTGAGCTGCCCCTGACGACCTGAAAAATGGCCTCTTTCAACCTCTACCATTATCTTTCGAACGTAACAGAGTGGTGGAGGTACTGGGTAAGCGCTTCACCTACGAAACGATCACTGCCACAGCTTGGACGAAGCCGTCGACTTGCCGGTCTCCCACCATCTGCCGTGAGTGACTTCAACACGCCCGAAGAAGCAGGCGTTCCCAAGGCAGCACCGTCTAGCCTGATTCCGTGTTACCGAGTTCCAGCGCTCTTTGGACGAAAATCCGAAGAATATGTCGACGCCTGGCTCACCAAGTACAAACGTGTGGACAAGTCCAATGGTTGGGATGCAGCTGCTATGCTAGCCAACGTAGTGTTTTCTCTGACGGAGACGGCACTGGTAGGGTACCAGAACCACGAGGATGCACTCACGACGTGGGGCCTTTTTGTTGAAGAGCTCAGGGCGTGAGTCGGCGACACGGTTGCTAGAAAGAAACGGGCTGAGCAAACACTGTCACAACGGGCACAGCTATCAGGTGAGACTCTCACCACTTAGAAAGGTTAAGGCTGTGCAAGGTTGTCTGTGCTACTATGTCGGCAGAGGACAAAGTTCGTTATCTGCACAAAGGGGTTGCTGAGGACGTGTATAACTTTCTAATTGGAAAAGAAAGTCTCAGTTCTGTGTCCGACGTCATTCAGCATTGCCGAACGTTCAAAACGCTCAAGATGCGTCGAAGTGCATCCAAGTTTGGTCGACTGGCTCACGTTACAACTGTTGTCAGTGTGGACACGAATCCTGGCCTCGACCTCTTTTTTACCATTCGACAAATTGTTCGCGAGGAACTGTCCCACCGAGAAATGTCGTGTTTGACAGCTGACGATCCCGAGTTGTGTCGGCCATGTGAGGCTGTGAATGTGCTCCTTTGACCCAATGGCAACCGATGATGAGTCTGGCAGTCCGGCACCTCCCACAGCCCGACAGCCAAGCCCCACAGTCAAGGATGGCAACCCGAATTCTCGCGTCGCGGTAAGACCGACGCTTTCGGCGCATGCCTCCTCGACACTCGTCGTCTCGTTACGATGTATGCGACCAGTACATCCGTTACACAAGAACAAAATGATGACACTCGATTCATCGACGAGCGACCAACGTTTTGAACTTCGCCGCTGTGCTATTCCTCGGGTGACTCCTTGGAAAAACCATCCGATTTTTCACGACCCTTCGAACAGTCTCAAGGTGTCCCGCGGCCGGCCCACATACCACCTGATGACAACTATTGGTCCAGCAATATCTGCAACCACTTCCCCGCATGTTATAGGAGTTTAACGCCCCCACCGCGACCCCGTGATCATCATTGCCCTTCACCGCTCGCGTCGTAAAGCTTCGCCACCGGAAAACTAGCCAGCGCGGCCAATGAGGGTGAGGTCGCTGGAAACGTGCTACTGACAGAAATACCTCCTCTGTGTATGTTTAAAAACAAAGTGCGTGTTTTGGTGAATTATGTGCCTGTGACGGCCTTGGTGGACACAGGTGCAACGATTTACGTGATAAATGCTTTTTTTACCGACGTGTTAGGGTGGAAAGTTGTTTTTACCTGAATGAAACTTCGACGTTCTGTAAAGTGAGTGGGGAGCCATTGCTCCCTTTTGATGTGTGTAGGGCTGAAGTATTTTTGGGAGGCCTTATTGTAACGAAAGAGTTTGCGATTATTCCTCGGTCGACACATGACGTAATTCTCGGCATGGACTTCTTGCGAGAATGTGGTGCCACTGAAGACTGTCGTACGAGGAAAGTCTTTGTGGGTGGCCAGATGCCCATCATAACTTCTGGAAACTGCAGCGGACGACCAAACTTCCCTGTGTGTCTGTGGCGATATGTTCATACCTGCATTGTCTACCGTTTGTGTTCCGGTTCTTTGTCGCAGCGCGGATCTGATAGCTTCGATGCAAGCGTACAACCGATGCACAAAGTTTGCGTGAAAAAGAATGTGTTTGTTCCTCATTGTGTTGTGTCGATCGATGGCGGACGAACTGGCCTACGGAGTGTACACTGTTTCACTGAGCCCGTGACAATATCCAATGGTTGAAATTAGCTTCAGTCAGCAAAGAACACGCGACCTTATCAGTGGTCGAGCTCACAGACGTGGCGGAAGAACGTGAAAGAACTGGTTGTCACAATTCGGAAAGGGCGCTTATGGCAACATTAAATAAGTCGCTTAGCTCAAGCGAGCGGCCAAATTTATTTAATGTACTGTTGAAGCATGTTTCGGTATTTGAAATTGCACAGAAGGGCAAAGTAATTCCTATCCCCCTGTCTCGAATGCGCCATACCATCAAAACTGGCATGGCAAGTCCGATTTGCCAAAAACCATAACGTGTTTTCCGCCAGAAAGACAAATTATCAACAACCAAGTGCAGGAAATGATGCAAAAAGGACTGGTACAAAGGTCAGCCAGTCCGTGGGCAGCACCGGTAATTCTTGTTGAGAAGAAAGATTGATCTTGGAGATCCTGCGTCGACTGTCACCGACTGAATGCCGTGACTAAAAAGGACGTATACTCGCTGCCCCGTATAGAGGACGCAATAGACTGCTTACATTCGGCCGCTTCATTTGCCTCCGGAGACTTACGATCCGGCTATTAGCAAATTCCGAGGCACCCAGAGGACAAGGAAAAGACTGCCTCTGTATCCCCTAATGGGCTTTTTGAATTCAACGTGATGCCATTTGGATTATGCATTGCACCGGTAATGTTCGAGAGGTTTATGGACACCATTCTGCGTGGCTTCAAATGAAACATCTTCATGTGCTACCTCGACGACGTCGTCATCTTTGGCCGCACGTTCAGTGAACACAACTCTCGTCTGGGTACTGTTTGAGCTGCATCCGAAACACTGGCGTAGTTTCAAACTCTAAGAAATGCCACTTCGGCGACCACCAGATGCTTGTGCTCGGGCATCTCGTTGACAAGGATGGCATACGCCATGATCCCCAAAAAAGAGCCGCAGTGAGGCATTCAATACGCCGCGTTCCGTCAAGAAGCTTTGTAGTTTCCTGGCGCTTTGTTCGTACTTCCGCCGTTTTATTCTGAAGTTTGCCGACGTTGCGTATCCTCTCAAATGCCTCTTACGAAAGGACTGTTTCTTTGAGTGGACTCCGGAGTGTGGTTCTTCAATCTATCAGTTAAAATTTATGCTGACGTCACGACCCCTCTTTCAGCACTTCAGTCCCTCTGCTTCGACAGAGCTTCATACGGAGGCTAGCGGCATAGGTGTTGGAGCCGTGCTAGTACAACGTTACGGTGAACGCAAAAACCTCATCGCTTACGCAAGTAGCTCCCCAAGAAGACTGGAACGAATCTGCTCTGTCACAGAACAAGAATACCTGGCGGTAATACATGCGATTCAACGGTTTAGGTCTTACCCGTACGGACTCCCATTCACAGTCGTAACCGACCACCACTCGTTGTGTTGGCTTGTCAACCTTCGTGACCCTTTTGGCCTCCTTGCGCGCTGGGCAGTCCGGCTACAAGAATACAGTTTTACCATCGCTTACAAGAGTCGTCGTCGACATGCTGAAGCGGACTGTCTTTCACGTATGCCACTCAGCACAACGGACTGTGAATACGATTAGCTTGACCAGCGTGTAGCGTCTGTGTAACCTACATTCCCGGACTACCCCAGTTCCAGAGCAGAACAGCGGAAAGACGCTAAACTAGCACCACTATTCGCCGCTGCATCCACTTCCACTATTGCACGCCGTTTCTGTATGCGTCATGGACTGTTGTTCAAAAAGAACCTCTCCAGCAGTGGCGTGCGTTTCCTTATAGCGGTCCCGGAGAGCCTGCGAACAGATATTATGAGTCTCATGCACGACGACCCTACATCTGGGCATTTAGGTTTGACGTGGACGCTTCACAGGTCTAAAGAGCGCCTTTATTGGCCTGGTATGTAGAAGTCCGTTTAGAGTTATGTGGCAAGCTGCATGTATTGTCAGCGTCACAAACGTCCAATATCTGGTCCAGCTGGTCTTCTACAGCCAATGCCGACTCCAAGCGCACCTTTCGAACAAGTGGGGATCGACTTTCTGGGCCCCTTTCTAAAATCAGCTAAGGGCAACCGATGGATAATTTTTGCGTCGACTACCACACACGCTACTACGAGACGGCGGCCATCCCATCCGCAACTGCCAGTGAAGTCTCGTCGTTTTTGCTACAGTACGTCATCCTCCGACACGGCTCACCTCACCTGATTAGCAGCGATCGTGGGCGAAAGTTCACAGCGAATGTCGTGGAGGAGCTATTTTGTGTGAACCCCGCCTGCGTCACTCGACAGCATACCACCCCCCCCAAACTAAGAGGCTGACGAGCGTAAGAAGCGCACCGTTATCAACATGTCAATGCATGTCTCATGCGACCACAAGAACTGGGATGACGTACTCCCGTTCATTACTTACGCGTTCAACACCGCAAAGCATGAAATTAAAGGTTATAGCCGTTTATTTTTGCTTTATGCGCGTTCGTCCCGGCACACAATCGACACATTCTTACCTTACTGTGATCACAACAACGTCACTGTCACCGAGACTCTCTGCCTCGCCGAAGAGGCGCGACGCATAGCTCGACTACGCTAATTGGCATCGCAAGACAGAGCGAAAGCACGCTATGACATTCACCATCGATCAGTGATTTATCGCCGTGGTGATCTGCTGTGGTTGTGGAATCCGGCGCGCAAGCGCGGTTGATGCCAAAAGTTTTGGCCACTTCCGATGGACCTTTTGTCATTGTCGACAGACTTACAGAGGTCAACTACGTAATAGCTCGTCTCACAGCGAGTAATCGACGAGCTGCCGAAACTCAAGTGATTTATTGTGCCCGCCTGAAGCTGTACAAGCCACGACAACTCGACTGACTCGTCCGGCGGTCTTCGTCTGCTCAGAGAGGAATGTTGCGCACATGCACGAAGACAACAAAGCGTATACGGGGAACGCACTTGTCGCCCGGAGCGAGAAAGGGAGAAGGGGATCAGGAGGATCGCTAATAAATCGGCCGCTTCTGAGCTGCCGCTCTCGACCTAAAAAACGGCCCCTTTCAACATCTACCAGTCTGTTTAAAACGTAATGGTACATATGGAAATATACATATATATGGGACACGCTTCGTCGATTGGCGACCACCTTAAGTAAGTCGCTAGCAAAAACAGAGGCTGACACCACCGCATCACTTGGGTTGCTTACCAGGCACGTTGCCGGACATACGCTCTACTCTGCTCCCGTAGGGATTATATATAGTTACTCTGGTGCTGCCACCTACCAGTGACCTTATAATCTTGTAAAACTTAGTTTCTTCCACTACTGCTAGTTCGCACCCACATCTCACGCAGCACCTACTCGCTGACTTTCTCGCGCAGAACGTGAAATGAATGTTTTATTCTCTCTCTCAAAAGAAAGGTCTATCATATTTAGTTGACATTTGCCTACTAAGTACACAGATACGCCGCCGATTTTTATGACCGCTCGTGTGACGTTACCTTAAGCAAACTGCGGTCCTGATGTCATATAAATCTAATATTACTGAAGAACTTGAACAAGGAACATTGAATTCGTTATAATTTCATTTCAGAATCAGACAGAAAGTTCAATTTTAGTATATCGCAATAGTCTGGGCAACAAGTTTGTCAGCTTCTAAACACCAAGGAAAGTTCTACGAAGAGCTGTACAGAAGCTGAACAATTCATTATTATATCATATGAAGCAATAGTAACCCAAAGGATTGCCATATTATACAAGTTACAACCGGGGAAGTAAAGAAAAACTTAGACGGGATGCAAAGAGGAAAATCAGCATATATGAGAAGCGATGGCATCACAACCGAAATTACTATCGCACAACACGACTGTATGAACAAAATAATTGACTGAAATAATTAAAATCATGAAATACGTGTCATCAATGCAATGACCTATATTTATTGGTCTTGATGCTCTTGCGGTGATTTTGTTCACATGACATATTGCAAAACTGGTATGATATGACATGGCTGCATGGCAAAGACCATGCGACAGACCCTAACGTAAAAATCGTGACGTGCATGTTCTGTGTGTTATGACTACATCTAAGCTCTTGTGCGCTCGTGGTCGTTTCGCTAGCTTCAAATATCGCAAATTTAGTAATGCGGGACTTGAATGATGACAAATTTATGTGACTGGTGCAAACATGATAATCATGAGATGCGTGTCATGCAACAAAATGACTTCATGCCACGCTCATCATGCGGCCACGAACGTTTCGCTAGCTTCACATGCACCTAATTTGGCGTTAAGTGACGCCAAAGTACGACGATGGGATATGACTGGTACATACATGATAATCATAAGAAGCGTGTGTTGTAACAACATGACTACATGCCACACTCATGATGCGCTCACGGCCATTTCGCTAGCTTCACATATACCCAATGCCACATTATGTGACACCAACGGCCAACGGAGGTAAATGACACGTCTAAACATGATAATCATGACATGCGTATCTTGTAGCAGCCGGACCACATGGGAAACTCATGATGCGCTCACGGCCTTTTGGCTAGCTTCACATATAACAAATTGGTATTACGGGACGTGAATGGACGACGAAAGTAAGTAACAAGTTCAACTATGATAAACATGACGTGGGTGTTATATAACAACATGACTACGTGCCAGATTCATGATGCGCTCGCGGTCATTTCGCTAGCTTCGCGGGACGTAAATGAATGACAAAGATATGTGACTGATGCAAACCTGATAATCGTGAGATGAGGGTCATGGAAGAGATGACTACATGCAACGCTCATAGTGTGCTCGAGGTCGTTTCATGCCCTTCACACAAACGAATTTCGGTGTTACGTGACGTCAATTGATGACGAAAGTATATGACTGGTGCAAACATGAAAGTCATGCCATGCATTTCGTGTGAAAACTTGACAACATACTACGCTGATGATGCGCTTACAGCCGTTTCGCATCTAATTCGATACTGGTGGTTTCGGCTATGCTATGAGTTCCTATGGTTTAACATTTTTAAATGCAATTAGGATTGTGTTATGGAAGTGATACTGATCGTTCGCATGATCTCGACGACATGCTGAAAGACAGAGTGGGCTGGGCTGTGAAATTTTCGGCAAACATTCGTTTTTTTTACACACATCAACACCTGTTTAACAAAAAAAAGCCAGGGCGGCAACTAAACCGACATCGAAGAAACAAGAAGGCTAGTTTCATATCAGACATTTTCTTCCAAGCACATGGCACACTGCATACATCAGCACTCCTTTCTCAATCTAATTTTTCCTCCCTGAATCAGGGCCGGCCCCAAGCCCGACCTATGTCCCCTTTTTGTGATATACTCCTCAAGCACAACACTCCATTTTTCTCTTAATCTCTGCTTTGCATACCTCCTGTCTCGTCTGAGGCATCCTTGAGGGATCAGTTCTTTACGATGCTCCACCAATAAAGCAAAAAAAAGTTACTTTTGTCAGAGGCGTGTCTTCACTTTTACGTCCTCACACATTGCTACCCTCATCCTGCAGGAAATCCACCACAGAAGAAATCAGTCATTAAGTCAAGGACCAGCTGAGATATACCACCGCAGACACAACATCCCTGTTCTACACAGCCGGTCACCTGTCCCGAGTTTGTATGAGGAAAGGTGTCACCACTTCTCTAAAATTACTGTCAAGCACACTTTCTGTCGAGAGAGGCGTCCCGGCTGGGACAACTTGATTGTCAGTTGGGCTCTCCGTGAAAATGCTTCCGCCACACAGGCGCTTTACCAGTATAAAGTGTGGTGGACAAAATCTTGCAGGGTTCGGCTACAAAGGCGAGTGCACGGGCCAATCGCTTAATGGCCCGTCTCAGTAAAAGCTTTTGATAGTGTTTCCTTTTTGTCAGGCACCGGCTATCGACCAGCCATCGTTCGCCAGCCCCGAGCATAACCAATGCCGCACTCTTACACCTGGAAAAAGCAACGCCAGGAAGGGTAACACACGCCAACTGATCTGGTTTATTTAACACGAAAGTTTTTTTTTTTTTTACGTCGGGGTCCACCAGAGCTCCGCTTACGTACTTCCATCATGGACGTGACGGTGCAAAATGTGAAATAATAAATCGCGATGAAAGAAACCAGAAGACAAGCATCTGCAGAATAGACTGGAACCGGCAACTTGCAACTCGAAACTCGAACCAATAACGTGGCGCTAACGACTACGCTACAGAACGTAGGTTGTATGCCACGCCAACACCGAGCCATTTATATACCCCACACACTGTTTGGAAGTCCTCAGAGCTTCCTAACTTTAGCGCATTCTTCCTATCAGCGGCGGAAAGGCGTGACAGGCTCAAGTTGGGCATGCTCGCAAGGTCCATGAAGCGCCACCTCCACTGAGCATAGTCTTTCTTGCGCGTGCTCTTATCAGACTCAAACTTCGCCAGCGGATAGAGGTCACTTCGCACACTGCGACGGCCGTCATTATGAATGCAGTGTGCTGCTAACACACGACGCTAGAAAAATTGTGACAGCTATTCGCGCTAGTACTGTGTGTACTGGTGTGCTCGTTTTTGTGTCTTGCTATTTGAACAGCGCCCTTCAGGGTACGAGCTGTTTCAGTTGTTGGTCCGGGTTCGCCCTTTGTATGTCAATTTCGTGCATGCTTTCCGCTTGAGGTGTGTGCAAGTTTCGAGCTGCTTGCCGTTCCTAACGTGACTGTAACTTGTTGCTGTTGCTGAAACAATGCCCAATAAACGCTTGACTACCTTTGTAAGGACACGTTTCACTTTCGTGATATACCGCTTTTTATATACAAAGGGATCAGCCCCAGTTTTTTTGGCACATAAAGGCGGTACTTGCAGCCCAGCATGTATCGTGTCATTGTGCGTTGTCGGCAGATGTCGTTCGCTTTCGATACTAATAGATACTGCCACATTCCACGGTAAGTGTCAGGCTATACTGTTGCGAAAAATAAGTATTGCAAGAATGTTCACGCAATAGAACATATGGAGAGATAAAAAGTAGAAAGAAAGCTTCCAATACAAGCAGCACGAATGCCTTCACCGGTGTAGCCCGGGGAGAAGGGGAAAGAAATTTTCGTCTGCTGACAATTTTTTTTTCAATTTTACAGTTCTATATTGCACGCACAGACGCATGCGCACGCACGAACACACAATAAGCATGTTTGAATCAGTCCGAAAAAAAATTCCACCTACGCTATTGAAGAAGACCCCCCCCCCCCGCTTTACACACAAAAAAAACAAGTTCCTCTGAGATTCAATGCTAGTTTCTTAATAAAAATTTTCCCAATTGTTTGAAGAGTTGTTGCAAGACAAAATCGACAGTTTTTGTCTTGCAAAAAAAGGCTAGGTTCCGCTCTTTGAAATGCTGGGAGCCGAGCGGGAATGTAGTCCGACAGTAGTGCGGAAACACAATACGTATAATATTGATCTGTATCGCTTTTATATCACGGCATTATTTAGTTGTGGATGCGATACCAGTTAAGGGCAAAATTATTTCAATTGCAGCGTCTCAAAAGGGCGAAATGCTGCAAAGAGGTAGTGAATCAGGGCAATTTTCAGCGAAAGAATAATTTTGTTACTCACATAATATAGAAAATCTGTTTTTGCTCAATGAGATACGAGTGCAAAAAGAAAAAAAAATATCTAAATGTTGTTTGGATCAAATGGACCTAAAAAATAAGCCAAGAATATTTTGGGAAAATTATGAAAACTGACATTTACTCAAAAGAGTTCACTCTAGTTCTCGCTGTCACCAGAATCGAAATTTAATTTCTAAATTATTGCATATTCACCCATGTCTCTGCCAAACGCTACAGTGGGTAGGTGTCTATAATATTAGAGGAATCGTTATACGTTGTTCCTATTGGGAGGTTGCACAATTGAGTCACCCTCTATTAGCAAGCTATGGAGACGAATACGAAAGAGCCCAAACTTAGCCTGCTGATAGATAGATAGACAGATAGATAGATAAATAGATAGATAACTAGATAAATAGATAGATAGATAGATAGATAGATAGACATATAGATCGATAGATAGATAGACATATAGATAGATAGAGAGGTAGATAGATAGATAGATAGATAGATAGATAGATAGATAGATAGATAGATAGATAGATAGATAGATAGATTGTGCTGCTAGAAGGACTCGCGATAAATGAAAAAAAAACGTTTGTCCCACCTAATGCTCGGTTTTTGTGATACCGCATTTGACTGTCTTGCGGCTGCTTAAACACGCACAGGCGTGTTTCCTCCTACAAGCTCCGCGACTGAACCTGGCTTGAAACGTTCGTTTTTTGTTAGTTTTTTCATGTGAACCATTTTTTAGTGAGTTTCGGCGACATTTAGCGTATCTATCTAGCTATCTCGCCGCTTACGTTTTGGTGCTCTCTTGGTCACCCCCTCAACTTGGCGTGAACTGAAATTAGCCTGGGAGGGTAAGATGTTTTCTAGATAATGACGTGCTGACCTTCCAAGCGCATCACGAAACGCTGCTCAGCCTGTAAAATTGCGATGCGCAGCGGCTGATCAGTTCAGTACGAGTGTGTCTATATTGCTTACTCGAGTAGATTACTATTGTCCTCCTCATAACCGCTGAATGGTACTGAACGACCTAACGGAGTGCGATGCTATGGGGAACTGTGTAAGACAGGACACTACAGAGAAGCAATACTGATTATGGAGCCAGAATATTTGTATCAAAGTTCTAGTGGTAGCGCTAACGCCACGCAGCGCGCAATGGAGAAACATAATGGCCTGGCAAGAGAGCCGCGAATGACTAACGCTGTGTTGCTTGTTGAGCAGGGCAGTTCCAATGTCGCGCTCTCGCTGCAGAAGGTACTAGAACAGTGAGTGGCTTGGTCAATTCAAGGTAAATCCTCCTGTAGGAAAACAAAAAGGAGATGAGGCACTGTCCATTGTGCAGCGTCAGGTGAAAGAGGATCGCGCGTCAAAGTGGCTGACGGACAGTTACTCTATCATAGAGAGTAATTAGACGAGGAACAGCACTTCCAGTGAGTAGTTGAAAAGTCGCGCGGAAGCAAAGTGTTTGCGCATGACAATTCCTGCGGTGGCAACTTCTCAGAAACGAAATAAGAAAGCGCGTTAAAAAGCGGCTAGCGTTGGGGTTCATTGGTAAAGCAAGTGCTTTCTAAGTTTTGTGTATTTTTCATCCAAAGAAAAAATCGTCTAAACAGGACCTTCACGTGCGTGACCCAAGTGCGAAGTGAAGCCATAAGCTCTTCGGAGAATCTAGCTAGAGATTTTCTGAGGTTAATTTTGTTTTGAGTTATTGATCTTAAGTATTCACAGATTTTTTTACGTGATCGCTGCAACAAGGAGTTATTCTAGTAACTAGTTTTGTGAGTTGTTTTGTGTTTAAGAACTGCGTGTTACCAATGGGTGGTTACGTTGTGTCCCCGGTTGCCAGAACCAGACCCCAGCAAATCGTTTTGTTTTGCTATGAACGCATCGAAAACGGCAATTGGAGCTTGCCTCTGCAAAACGATAGGTGAACATGAATGACTAATCGCATCCCTCAATAGCAGGCTGAGCCAGTCGCAACGAAGGGCGTCCACGGTTGAACGAAAGCCAATTAAATAAATAAATTGTGACACTAAGATTGTTCGTAATAACTGCACGCTAAAAAAGCCTGCTGATGCTACTTCGCGTGTCGAATGATCATCGGCCTGTATGGTTGTAACGATTTAGTAGCAATATCATGTTTTGCTGTGTCGCAGGTTTGCGTTGTTGTTGTTGTTGTTGTTTTTGTTGTTGTTTTTGTTGTTGTTGTTGTTGTTGTTGTTGTTGTTGTTGTTGTTGAACCAGTGAAGTAATTTCCATGAAAGGAATGACCGTGCAGGATTTTGCGTCGCACGTTCAGGTGAGTGCTGTGCGTGATGTTAAGTTATTCAAAGAGACTATAGTTTCTGCATAGTGGTAAAAGATTCTCTTTACCGTATCGAGCATTTTTTTGTTGATGATGTTCTGGTGTTTGCAATACGAACCTGTTCAAAAGTCATAGAACTATTTTTAGGTGTATCAGATGAGTCTGTAGCACTAGGTTTGTGAATGAAATATTTGGGGTAGCATATATGAGCTGGGTTCATTATAATCATTTTCTTGGAGCTTGATGCGATCCTTTTAAACTAAGGTATACATAGCGCTCGGCCCATCGCTCCCTTTCAGTGTGTTATGCAAATCCTTCAGGGTGCATGGAGTAGTTTTCACGTGTTGTAACAATGACAGTGTGGTTTTGTGAGTTTAGGAGAATATGACGCAGGACTCTGCATGGTACGCGTGCTCTTTCTGATGCTATTGTGAACCTATTAAACCGATTTTTTCATACAGAGTTGCTCTCTATTGTTTTACATTGCGAGATTGTTTTCTTTCGGGGGACCATTTTGAGTAATATATACATGTTTCCGTGTATATTTCGCAGTAGGACTCAAAAGTTCTCACTTTAATATTGAGGTGAAAATTAGTAAACTAATGTGCGCGCACCAAGAGTGAGTTACTTATTTTGAGTGATTTTTTTGTTGCACCGCGCGACTGAACACCGAGTGTTCAGTAACAGTCTTGAGGTTAAGAAGTTATCATAAGGTATGCCCACCGGAGACTCGGCCTTGGACTCAGGCAGATGGCTGAGTGCTGCAATAAGTCGTCTCTATATTGGACTACGGCTCTTATTTCACGCAGCCACTAAGCACTCGAATCATAGAGGGGCACTCCTTTCAAACCTCAAACATCTCCCCTTCATAGCTACTGTAGAAGCTGGCCGACGATAGGAAAAGAAACTGGCATGCACCGAGAACCGAAGCAAGATAGCATTGCAGAAAGCGAGGCGCGCGAGGCGTGGTTAGGCTATCACAATCTGCTCTTGAAGGCGAAGCTCAAGCGTCTTGCGGGTGAATTATTTTTTTCTGCTATTGTTTTGAGAACTGACATAGCTCAGTAGCAAAAGCTTTCCTCGCTAGGCTAACCAACTGAGCTTCGAACTAAAGCACTTTATTTATTGAGATCTTCGTTGATTTTCCGCTAGACACAACGCTAACTCTTCACTTACAATGGCACTGATGCCAAAGGCTGTCAAACAAGATCTTTAAGAACCTCGCCTTGAAGTGAATGCGATACCTAAACAAGGGTAGAGTTGCCGCTAAGTCTCAGACTGTGCGTTCTCTGTTTCATGAGCATAACCGTTAAGTAAGCATCAAGCTTTCATTTCCTTCCTGGCTTGTGAGCGAACGGCCTGCTTCACAAAGCTTCTGAGGGAAGCTTTTAGTTGATATCACCGTCTTTCCCTCCAAAGAATCAAAACACACACAGCAGAAAAGCAGCAAATAATTCAACCTTTACAGCGGATATTTATGCTAGTTGGAAACTCAGTTTTAGTTAATTTCCTAAGAACATTGCTTGCGCATGCAATAATGCATCAACACACCTTCATGCCACTGAACATTTGACGGCCCCGTAAAAAAACACTCACACAATGATATAGGCACATAATAGCAGCTCAAGGCTGTTCTAAAAAGGCTGTTTCTTATAATAGAAAAATAACAAAGTGCTGCATCTATTTGTAGTACAGTGAGAGATAAAAGGAACATTACCTAAACAGCCCAGTTACGTCACCTCTCCAAGTTTGCTAAGTATACTCTAGGTGGTGTAATATAGCTAGCTGCTTGTATTACGTCGCGCGCTTTGCATTGCACATTTGCGTTCTAGTCTGCTCTCCAAATAAAGGTGCGCAAGCTAGAAGTGGGCTTGTTGTTGCGTCATAGTCACTATACGTCACGCGTATTGAGCGAGTATGTACACAGTAAGGGCTAATGCATATCTTTGCGTACTCGTTCGTGGGTTGTTCTTATGCGTCGCCAAAGTGCCGAGAAGTTGGCACGAATATATCTGAGTGTACTTATTTAACGGTTACTTTATCCCACTCTCAATAGAGGCACAACATATTGCAACAGCATTCATGCCGCTTAAGTGCTTTATAAAACTTCGCAACAAATATTTGTTCGCGACATGACTACATCACTAGGACAGAGCCAAAAAGGTAATCCAGAAGCACACATATCAATGCTCTTTACTTTATCAATTGGCTTTGTCCTTCTTTGCATTTGTGCTCATTGCTTTCGCGCAAATCCTTGAAATGTTCAAGCACACTCAATACGCCCATGTGTCAGTTCATTCTGAAACGTTTCACATTGCCCTAACTAAATCAAATGGAGTCAGCTGTTTAATCAGCCATAGTGACGTTAGGTTAGTCAAAGCTGAGAAGTTTTTTATAAAGCAACAATCAGCCAAGGCAGTGCTCACAAAAGCCTGCATGCAGTTATGATGTGCGTAGCAGGGATGGTGTATACCAAACTATCGATCACTGGCTGTTGCTCATTGAGCAATAATCTCGAACTTTACACATTCCTCTAGCATTGTGTTTACGTCAATATCTACCACAGCTGAGACAAAACTTGCGACTTTCTAATCACTGTAATTACTTTACCGCTGAAGTGATCCAAAGTGGCATTTTACAGCACAGGCTGTACTTTGCCATGCAGCGGCGAACTTCGAAAGGCACATTTACAAGGAGCAAACTTTGACGAACGTACAAGCTCTAAACGTTTGTGTCAATCTTTCAAAGCAACCAGCAAGTGGTCCAGAACCATTGACGCTTCAATGATCCAAAGCCCGATTTCTCGAAATATAGAAAACAGTGTAATCATACTGAAGGTTTGACTTCGATGCTCGAAATAACGTTGCATTATTAAAAAAAAGATTTTCTAATGCATGTGGCTCCTGAAACGTTATGCCCCCGTTTCATATATTTCAGTATGTGTTCTAAGGTGGTTGTAAAATAAACTTGATCACTCAAATTGTATAACAACCGTTGTATTAATCTTGTGTGTCCATAAAGAAGGCCCATGTATTTATATAGCCATGTTGTTGAAGTTTGTGAACGCTGTAGGTAAAAGCACTTCCTAAATTATTTGCTTACTGCTAAGTCCGCTTTCATTCCGGAGGATTTCGCAATTACCACTTGTTGGTAAAACATGACTGTTTTACCTACCAGCGGTGTTTATATGCAAACGCTGTTTTTGACGACAACACAAACTCCGTTTCACAGTATTCTCGTGAAAACCTGATAAAGCTTCACCATCCGTCACTGACTGTAATGAGCTTAGAAAATCTAAAAGAGAAACCTTCACATTTACGACGACGTGTTGACTGGACAGGAGTGAAACTAGCAATAACGTTACTCCCTAAAAAATAAGTAAATGGTGATAATGGAGCGAAGAGACGTTGTCAATCCCATAGTGTCGACGCTGAAGTCACCAACTAGTAAAAACGACGCAATTGTCAAACACATGGATGAACGGTTGGACGGGCACATGCACGCATGAACGTAAGGATGGACGGATTGAGGCACAGACACTCGGACGGGCAGATGAACGGACGGACAGATCGACGAATGGTCACACGGATGGACAGATACACGAATGGTGAGACACGTGGTTGAATAGACACAGTTCAGTCATCTTTAATTTATAGGCGTGCTATATGAGCGCTTCATGTACGGTATTTGTAACCGTACATGTAGCGCTTACATCTGAGATATGTAACGCATGTGTTTCAGCCTGACGGGAAGCTACATTGACACATCTTCCCATTTTAGGTGCTTCGTTCCTAAAAACAAGGTTCATTCAACCATCAAAGAAATCAGTAACACACGAAAGTAAAACATGCTCTAACAAAAGTGGTTTTAATGTTTACCGCAAATTGGTATAAAAGATCTTCAGCAATGGTCTATTGGTGTTTTAAGACTATAACACCGGTTTACGTGGATGCATTCCCGTTTATGCCAAGTCATCCATTACCATCCCGATGACTCACGTCCATCATTATAGGTCCAACATACCCTCGTGGTTATAGCGATTGGCAGCTAGGTGTCTTGGACTGCGACAGCACTTGACTCCGTCTCCATACAACGTCAGCGATAATTGCCTATCGCTAATATCTCGAGTGCCCTCAGTATCAGAGAACGCCTTCGTCGAGAGGAGCGCTGTCTACTGACACCGCTTGAGGTTGCGGTGGCATTTTGTTTTCGCTTCCTTTTATTGTTATGCATAAGTACAATGTGAATGGCCTGATAACTTGTGTGGTAGCTCGGCTCAACGCAATAATCGCTGGTACTGATGTGGCTTCAAACGCATGGGTGAGAATTACCTTTCTTCTCAGTGGGGAAACCGGCATCATAAATTTACTTTGTGCTCCAGACTGATCTTGTACTATACGGACATTCAATAAATGAACACTGCAGGAAAATGACGTGGCGAGATGCCTGTCAGGACGGTAACTCTTCCGCAAGGCAGTTGTTTGTATGGTGATTAATATGCGATATGAATTCAGAGTGATAAATAACTACAATTATATTACCTTACGTGTATCACAACTGTTCCTCACTGCTCCAGGAAGATAATTTATAAGGTGGCAAAGAACCGTCTTCAACGAGTCCTACAATAGTGTGCGACGTTGTTATATAGTTATTTTCTTCCAAGCGATGAAACAAAAACCAAGTTGTTACTATTGTATTGCAGCTTTGACGGGTGAATGGCAGTAAGAATGTCAAAGCAGCCCATCTGGTTGACTAAGTTATCAAAAAGTAATAATGAACACAAATGAACCCCGAAGCTGATCCTAAACTCTAGCACGAGCCTCGCTGGTATAAGCGTCTTCACACTTGCCCATTCGTTCTTGACACGTGGTCATAAACCCTATCTAATTAAATGGAAACTTTAACCCACTAACATCCGCCATAATACAGATGCCATTATTTACGTTGGTTTGTTAGGAAAGAATCTGGCCTCATTTCAAACACCAGCATTGTTGCTGCTTGCCTGCTGCATTCGCCCTCCGATATAAATGCTAGAAGCACGAACGGACTGAGAGTTGTGGCAGGTCACTCACGAGACCCCACATATGTCGCGTATGCTTCCTGCTACCGTTTCCGCGCTTGATACTGAGCAGCCTTTCCTGGTTTCTTTCAGTTTCGCCTTCATGTTTTTTTATGTCTCTCTGAGTAGTATTCCAGGTCAGGCACATAAATCAGAGGAAGTCAGGATACGATGTATAGGATGGCGATCCATATTGAAAATATATTTTGTTGGCATCATCATGGCGTCTTTCAGGTTTAGTCTTCTCACCGTCTTGAACTCTGTCACATAGAATGTACAAGCTTAGTTCACTGAACCCAGTGTCTTTTATCAAATTTTTACTAAGTATGTGGTTTCATGATATTTGCACTTCTACATGTCAGCTCATCGTCTTGTCCCGCAGGAGGCTCTAAATGCGAAGCATTTTTTTGCATACTGCAGGCCCTTTCAGCGTACGCAAAGAAAGGTTGTTCGTGTAATTAAAGAAATACTCTTGATTAAGACGGACTAAATCTGGTGGAAATTTGATTCACAGGCTGTGAATACTTCTGAATTTATTTGGGTGCCATAAAATATCTACACATGACACATGGTACACGAAAATAGCTATTTTCCAGCTGCTTTAACGTTAGCAAAAGTAAATCAATAATGAAAAAAATTTGCCTAACGTGCAAATTGAAGCGAGGCGAGAAAAACATAAAAAAGTGTGAATTGTGAATAGTACCTTTTGCAGGAAAAAGACATGGAACTCGCTTTGTGACCCCTGGCGAAGTCTTGAGAACTCGCCATTTACCATACGGTGCCCCAGTAAATCTCACGAGAAGTTGGAGCTGTGGTTCTCTACAACATCCTAAAGATCAAACACTGCGAGATTTTTCTTGACCTCCATGAGTTGTTTTTCTTGTTGTGAAGTACTTTGTTGCAATAATATTTGTTTTACTTAACGCCCTCCTCTATAATATTTTTCGGGACACCGTGCAACCTCCCAATAGCAACAACGTATGATGAAGTTGATTCCCGTAATAATATAGGCACCTACCCACTGGAGCCTTTGGCAGAGACATGGGTGGATATGCAATAATTTAGAAATTAAATTTTGATTGGGAGTGACAGCGACAACTAGACTGAACTCTTTTGAGTAAATGCTAGTTTTTATATTTTTCCCTAAATATTCTTGGCTCATTTTTTAGGTCCCTGTGATCCAAACAACATTTAGGTTATTTTCCTTTTTACGCTCGCCTCTCATTGAACAAAACTATATTTTCTATACTATGTGAGTAACAAAAATATTCTTTCGCTGAAAATTGCGAAAGTATCACTGTCCCCGAGAACAGAGATTTGGACGACCCCGTGCAACTAACCATTGCCCTCAATGCCCTGTCAATGACGATCTTCTTTAATGAGGAGGGTGAGCAACGACCGCGCGCTCTCTTGATGAGAGATGATGGGGAGCGAAGCAGTGAACTGGACGATGCCGCTGCCGCTGACAAGCTGATCGATCAGTCGCATAGCCTGCACCTCGCTCCGGGTGAGAACCGCGTCCCACTGGCGCTCTTCTTGAATGCGTATGCGGAAGAGCTCGCCTTCCCCACGATATAGATGGGCGTGCCTCGCAAGATCATCGGTCCGCGTTCCACGCCATTCGCCATGGCCAGCAGCGAGATACGGCGCACCGATCGGCGTGGAGCAACGCCGGAGCATGTCTTGTACATGGCCGCGAAGGTGATGCGGTACAACGTTGCGGAAAGCAACATGATGTTTCGCACCAACGAGACCACTGGTTTCATCACTGCGCGAGCAGCTCGAGAGTGGCGGTAAGAAGTTCCTGGACGAGGTGCTGGACCACGACCTCGCATTCATGCGGGGCGTTCCAAATACGGTCCAGTACTGGAAGGATCGCAGGAGTGAACTCTTCGCAATGATCTGCCAGTTGGGCAAGCCGCACGCGTTCCTGACCATGTCCACGTCCGAGGTGCACTGGGAGCGCCTGCTCGAGACCCTGGGGCGGCTGCGGGTTGGGCCCGACGGCACGCCTCGGCCCTTGTCCGAGATGATAGCCTGGGAGCACGTGGAGCTCGTGAACGAAGACCCCGTTGCCTGCGCGATGTACATCAACAGGATCTTCGACGTCATCATGAATGTGCTCGCCGTTCCGCCCGTACGTGATCTGGGATTACTTCAAGCGGGTGGAGTTCCAGCAGAGAGGAAGCGCGCAGGTGCACGTGATCCTGTGGCTCGAAGAGGCGCCCGACGAGGAGCTCACTGGTGAGGAAGGTGCCATGCCCAAGACCCTCGAGATGGTGGCCCAACTCCTCACGCTCGACACTACGCTCCTGAGGCGGCCGCGCACGCAGACGCATCAGCACACCCACATCTGCTACGAGCGCGGCCGCATCAAGTGCCGGTTCGGGGCGCCCTTCATGCCCAGTGATGAAACGAGGATCGTGGTGCCGTTTCCACCTGCGCCGGAGGGAGACGATGCGGAGAGGGAGCGGGAACGCCAGCGTCTCAGGGCCTTCAAGAAGAAGTATGATGAAATGCACGAGGGCCTCGAGTCCGGCGACTTTGAGGATCTCGCCTCGTTCCTACGCGCTTTCGGCCTGCACTCCGAGAAGGAGTATATGGATGTCCGGCGCGCCGGCCTTTCGCGACCCTGTGTCCTCCATCGAAGGATCCCGGTGGAGAAGTTTGTGAATGCATTCAACGCGTGGATAGGCCGGGTCTTGGATTCGAATATAGATATGCAGATAATACTCGATCACTACACGTGCGCTTCTTACCTGGTGGACTATGTCAATAAGTCCGACCGCGGAATGTCCAACCTCAAACACACCGCTGCCGAGATCCTAAAAACTAATCCCAACGACGACATCGAAGGCGTGATCCGCAAGCTTCGTGTGGACATTCTTAAAGGAATTGAAATGTCGGCCCAGGAGGTGGCCTGGTTTCTGCTCAAACAGGACATGTCGCACAAGAGCCGGGAGGTGGTGTATGCCCCCACGTGCTACCCCGAAGAACGGGTGCGCGTACGCGAAACGCGTGCCGAATTGGAGGCGCTCCCTCCGGGCTCCACTGACGTCTGGAAAGCGAACCTCGTGCAAAAGTACGAGGCCAGGCCGCCTACCTTCAACGACGTATGCCTCGCCGACTTCGCCAGCAAGTACCGGCCGGCGAAGGGTGATTGCCGTTACGCGGTCAGGGTACGGCCGGCTGGGATACGCTACTGCGGATACAACCGCGGTAACGATGTGGAGTCGTATATGCGGGAAAATGTCCTTCTATACGTCCTTTTCAGAAGTGAAAAGGTTGATGTGTTGGATGGTAATAGGTATGTGTCCATCTACGAGAACAACAAGCAGTTGATCGAAGTAAAACGAAAAGAATACAACCAGGTGGATGACGATGCACTGGTCCAAGAAATGGTGGAGGTCCACTTCGCCGAGATGCTGCGGCTCAGGCGAGAAAGAGAGGAGGATGAAGAAAGAACAATGCAAGAAGAAGAAGAATGTAATAAAGATGACGGGTGCGCGTGGGAACAAATCCCCGAACGACGAGATGCGGATGCTAGTGTGTACGCGGACGTGCTGCCTAACGAGCGCCTGCTCCGACTGCTCTAGGAGGTCAGTGGGCCGTGTGCTGCGGTACTCAAACGGCGCAGAATCGTTTAACAAGAAGAGTACATCTCGATGATGCGCAGCACCAACCCCGAGCAGTAGGAGTTGCTGCGCGAGATTCTGCACCGTCAGACCACGCCAGGGCAGCCTCCGCTGCGGTTCTTCTTCACGGGACCCGCGGGTTGTGGCAAGACCTTCGTGCGCAAGCTCGCCATGGACGTGTATAACCACTGTGCGGACTGCTGCGGTGCCGTTGGCTGGGAAGACGGCTCCTCCTCATCCGTCCCTTCCATCTACAACGCGTACGTAATCTGCGCCAGTACCGCCGTTGCTGTGGGTGGAAGGCCGCCGTTGCTGTGGGTGGAACCACCGTCCACAGTGCCTTCAAACTCGTGCGGGCTGCCCATGGAAACTGACAGGACGCCCGCCTCGGAGTCATGGGGGACGGTGGACTCCGACCTAGTGACCTGAACACCTTCCGGTGTGCCTTCCGCAGAGTCAAGTGCGTCATCATAGACGAAGTCAGTATGATGTCCGCCGACCAACTTAAACTGGTTGATTGCCGTCTGCGCCAGATCACGCAGCGACTCACTGAACCCTTCGGTGGACTGGACGTCATCCTCTGCGGGGACCTGCGGCAGTTGCCGCCCGTGCGTTCCAGCGAGATCTTCAAGCGGCCCCGCAGTGCTGATGGTCTCCTCGGATTCAGCACTGTCACCTGGCATCATCTCGAGTACTTCCCGCTCGTGAGAGTCGTGCGCCAGTCCGACGTCCCTTTCTCCGCGGTCCTCACCAAGATTGGAGACGGCAGCGCGCTCGAGCCCGAAGAAGTAAAACTTCTCGAATCCAGGTTCGTCACGGTCGAGGAAGCCACCGAGCGCGCGCCCTCGGCCGTGCGCATCTTCTACTCGAACGCCAATGTCACGCGTTTCAACGAGACCGTGGCCCGTTCGCAGGACGACTTCGTGGTGCTTCGCGTGCGTGATCGGTACCTCGGCTGAAAGACGCCGGTTCTGCTCGAGAATGCCAAGCGCAGGGTTGCCCGCATGGTTCCCAGCGAGTTTGCAAATCTTCCCGGGGAAGTCATGGCCGTGGTTGGCAAGCCCTGCATGATGACTCATAACATAGATCTCGTGGATGGTCTGGTCAACGATGCGGTTGGAGTCTTGCGCCTGTGTGAGCTCGCCGGCCCGTTGCCCGATGATGGAGATGGAATGGATGAAGAAGGAGAAGGAGACAAGGATGAAAAGACGCGCGTGAGGCGACTGTGGCTCGAGTTCAATGTGCCCGGTACCGGAAAGCTCACGCGTGCGCGCGCCGCTCGGGCCGTTCACGAGGCCCGTTCCAACGGCTACGACGTGACCAGCGAGAACAGGATACCCATCGAGATGCAGTCGGCCACCGTCACGGTAGATCGAAAGGCCGGCATAGCTTGTAAATGGACGCAGTTCCTCCTTGTCCAGGCCAGCGCCATCACCGTGCACAAATCTCAGGGGGGAATTTACGCCTCGGTCGTGTATGACTACTCTAAGACGCACCCTCGAAAGCTCGTCTACGTTGCGCTCTCTCGGTGTACCAACCTCAACGAACTATACCTCACCAACGCTGAGGGAGACCACACCTTCTATCACAAGCAAGACAACCCCGACAAACCCATGCTCCATAAGTTTTGGAGGCTCGAGAATCACCGTCTCGTCACCGTCACGCAGCGCTACCTCTCCGCTCTGAGGGACCAGCATTTCCGTGCGAGGGCGGCTGTAGGGAGTTCTCGCTCGCACTCCTAAACGTCCGCTCTCTCTCGGCGTTTGCACTGGACGTTGCCAAAAACCCCGTACTCGCCAGAGTTGATCTCCTCTGCCTCACGGAGACCTGGAATTGCTCCTCCGGTGACTGCGCTGCTGATGTCTCCCTGAGTGGCTACGATCGCGTGACCCAGGCCCTCGCCGAGAGAAGGGCTGGTGGAGTGGACGTCTTCCTAAAGCGCTACCGGCCCTTCAGTGAAGAGCTCAGGCGACAGCAGGACCGGACCCAGCTCCTGGTCTTACAGCGTGCCAACCTCGCTCAAGATGCATCGCCGCGAACGTGTCCCACTGACGACCTGTGCTCCTTCGCCCGGAGTGGAAGCCGGGGCGAGTACTGCGGCGTGTGCTTGGTCGGACACGTCTACGCCAACGTCCTCTCGCATGCCGTGTGTACTTCGCCGCTCAGAGACGACTCGCCGTACGCCTCCGTCTACACCAGTGCCTACTCCGGCGATGCCGTCCTGGTTGTGACCGTCTACCTGGCCCCGAACCTCTCGAGAGATGACGTCTTGGAGAATTGGATGCGGCGATGGAGAGCGAGTCTGTGCGCGCGCGTCCCTCGGTTCCGATTGTGGTGGGGGATGACTTTAACGTGGACGTTAGAAAGGACAATGGCTGGTTGGTTGACCACATGCTCAACAATTACTCGATGACGTGTCTGTCTCTCAAGTTTCCGATCACGATCAACGGTGGCTTCATAGACTTGGCGTTCAGTAGGAACTGTACTGTCCGCTCCGTCTTGCCGGATCCGCTCACCGTACATTTCTCGGATCACAAAGCGCTGGTACTAACCGTGAGCTACAACGATAACACGAATAGGTGCTAATCGATAGTGTAGTTTGTGTGTGTGTGTGTGACGCGCTCGCGATTTGGGCATTTAATGCATCGTACGATAATCGTGAAGTGTAAATAAATATTACTTCTTATATAATGTATCTGTGTACAAATGCTTCAAGACAAACAACACTCAAATTCATTAATTACACTTTAATCATCATCATCACTAATAAAACTCCCAAGCATTTCCCCGAGGGTGAACATGGTTAAGTGCGAATGCACGGGGTGATGCTATGAGGGGGAGTAAAGTTAAAATCCGTTGGCATTCGCCAGAGAGTTAACGTAAACTCCCCCGTGTGATCAAATTGCGAATCCCAGTAACCATTACACCATAAAGGCACCATAGTGTGATTAATAAATAAAATAGTGCGAATTAATAAATACCCCTCATAGCATCATCCCGTGCATTCGCACTTAACCATGTTCACCCTCGGGGAAATGCTTGGGAGTTTTTTATATAAAAAGCGGTATACCAGAGAAGTGAAACGTGTCTTTACAAAGATAGTCGAACGTTTATTGTGCATTGTTTCAGCAACAGTAGTAAAGGTCACGTTATGGACGGCAACCAGCTCGAAACTTGCGCACACCTCAAGCAGAAAGCAAGCACAAAATTAGCATACAAAGGACAAGCCCGGACCAACAACTGAGACAGCTCGTACCTTTAAGCGCACTGTTCAAAAAATCGGCCCCTTATCTGCATGTAATCTGCAAATGTCGTCGAAAGAGGATAGTCTTGCGCGTGGAGAGTGTGAACACGACATTTAACTGGTGTTATGCGCAAGAAAAGTGGTGAATGGTATTCTAGAGGCACTGCGTAAGAGTGCCTCGAGCATGCAGCGGAGGCGAACGAGCACATCTTGTCACGCCACACGTGAGACATGAGCGCCATCTGGCAGTTCTTTTTGGTAAACAAGTGCGTGGCCCTGCGGCGGGCGTGCGTGCCCGTCTCAGAGATGATAAGGTGTAGAACGCAAGGCGACGGGAGGGTGCGACCACCGTGTCGTCTTAGCAAAGCGTGCAAGCGTCGCATGGTCAGCGCAGCAAGATAAGCGCCACGGTTCATAGAATTACTTATGTATGCCTTTTCTAGTAAAAGACAAACATACAGAATATATAAGTGTTGTTATGGTGCCTCAGATATGTGCAATAATTGCTTTTTAATTGACAATTGCACGCGCAAGAACGCTGATCCTTGAGCAACAATGGTGGGCGCTGCGGATGGGATTGGTCGTTCGGGGTATCGTCCGGTGCTGTTAAGAGCACTTCGTGGTAACAGTGGACAGACAGACAGACAGACAGACAGACAGACAGACAGACAGACAGACAGACCAAAGTTTTTGCGTGGAAGGTACCCAAGACAAACTATCGTCTTTAATAGCAAGACGCACGAAACGAGCGCACAAGTACACACAAACGAGCACGAACAACTGTCGCAATTCTTCTAGCGTCCCCTTTAGCAGCGCAATGCTTTCCTAAACGCGGCCGTCGCAGCGTGTGAAGCAACCTTCGTCTCCTGGCAAAGTTTCAGTCTAATAAGCGTGCGCAGGAAAGACTACGCTCAGTGGAGGTGGCGCTTCATGGACCTTGCGAGCACGCCCAACTTGAACCTGTCACGTCATCCCGCCCCTGATAACAAAAATGCGCTAAAGTTAGGAAGCTCTGAGGACTGCCAAACGGTGTGTGGTGTATATAAATGGCTCATTGTTAGCGTGGAACACAACCTACGTTTTGTGGCGTAGTCGTACGTGCCACGTTTTTGGTTCGAGTGTCTAGTTGCAGGTTGCCGGTTCCAGTCTATTCTGCAGATGCTTGTCTTCTGGTTTCTTTCATCGCGATTTATTATTTCACATTTTGCACCGTCACGTCTATGATGTAAGTATGTAAGCGGAGCTGTAGTGGACCCCGACGTAAAAAAACTTTAGTGTTAAAATAAACCGGATAAGTGGGCGTGTGTGTGACCCTTCTTGGCGTTAAACATTCTAGGTGTAGGAGTGCGGCAGTAGTTATGCTCGGGACTGGCGAACGATGGCTGGTCGATAGCCGGTGCCTGACAAAATGGAAACACTATCAAAAGCTCTTGCTGATACAGGCCATTAAACGATTGGCCCGTGTACTCGCCTTTATCGCCAAACATTGCAAGATTTTCTTCACCACTGTTCATACTGGTAAAGCGCCTGTGTGGCGAAAGCATTTTCACAGAGAGCCCGACTGACAATCAAGTTGTCCAAGTCGGGACACCTCTCTTGACAGAAAGTGTGCTTGACAGTTATTTTGGAGAAGTGGTGACACCTTTTCTCATAAAAACTAGGGACAGACGACTGGCTGTGTTGAAAAGGCATGTTGGGTCTGCGGCGGTATATCTAAGCTGTTTCTTGACGTAACGACTGCTTGCTTCTGTGGGGGATTTCCTGCAGGATTAGGGTAGCACAGTGTGAGGACGTAAAAGTGGACACACACCTCTGACAAAAGAAATGTTTTTTTGCTTAATTGGTGGAGGATAGAAAGTAACTCATCCCACAAGATGGCCTTAGATGAGGCAGGAGGTATTCGAAAGAGAGAATAAGAATAAAAGGGAGTTTGGTGTTCGAGGAGTATATCGCGAAAAGTGAACATAAGTCGGGCTTGGGGCCAGCCGTGAATCAGGGAGGAGAAAATACATCGAGAAAGGAGTGTTCATGTATTCAGTGTGTAATGGGCTTGGAAGAAAATGTCTGGTATAAAACCAGCCTAGTTGTTATCGCGATATCGGTTTAGTTGCCGCCCCGGCTTCCGTTTGTTAACAGGTGTCGGTGTGTGTGAAAAAAACTACTGTTTGTCGAAAATTTTACAGCCCAGCCCACCCTGTCTTTCAGCGTGTCGTTGTGATCATCCGAACGATCGGTATCACTTCCATCACACAATAGTAATTGCATTTAAAATGTAAACATACCAAAAGAACTCATAGCTTAGCCGAAAACCACCGGTATCGTATTGGCTGCGAAACGGCTGTACACGCATCATCAGCGTGGTATGTTGTCAAGATTTTACATAAAATGCATGGCATGACTTTCATGTTTGCACCAGTAATATACCTTCGTCATCAATTGACCTCACGTAACACCAAAATTCGTTTGTGTGAAGGGCGCAAAACGACCATGAGTGCACTATGAGTGTTGCATTTAGTCATCTCTTCCATGAGACTCATCTCACGATTATGAGGTTTGCATCAGTCACATATCTATGTCATCCATTTACGTCCTGTGAAGCTAGCATAATGACCGCGAGCGCATCATGAATGTGGCACGTATTCATGTTGTTATATGACACGCACGTCATTTTTATCATATTTGAACCTGTCATTTACTTTAGTCGTCCATTCACGTTCCATATTACCAATTTGTTATATGTGAAGCTAGCCAAAAGGCCATGAGCGCATAATGAGTTTGCCATGTAGTCAGGCTGCTACATGATACGCATGTCATGATTATTAAGCTTGGACGTGTCATCTACCTCCGTTGGCCGTTCGCGTCACGTAATGTGGAATTGGGTATATGTGAAGCTAGCGAAATGGCCGTGAGCGCATTATGAGTGTGGCATGTAGTCATGTTGTTACAAGACACGCATCTTATGATTATTATGTATGTACCAGTCATATCCAATCGTCGTACATTGGCATCACTTGACGCCAAATTAGGTGCATGTGAAGCTAGCGAAACGTTCGTGGCCGCAAGGTGAGCGTGACATGAAGTCATTTTATTGCATAACACGCATCTCGTGATTATCATGTTTGCACCAGTCACATAAATTTGTCATCATTCAAGTCCCGCAATACTAAGTTTGCGATATTTGAAGCTAGCGAAACGACCACGAGCGCACGAAGAGCTTAGATTTAGTCATAATTTACAGAACATGCACGTCACGATTTTCACGTTAGGGTCTGTCGCTTGTCTTTGCCATGCAGCATGTCATATAATACCAGTTTTGCAACATGTCATGTGCACGAATTTACCGCGAGAGCATCAAGACCAATAAATATAGATCATTGCATTCATTACACGCATTTTATGATTATCATGTTATTAGTAGTCAATTATTCTGTTCATACAGTCCTGGTGTGCGATAGGAATTTCGGTTGTGATACCATCGCTCCTCATATAAGCTGATTTTCCTGTTTGCATCCCGTCTAGGGTTTTCTTTACTTCCCCGGTCGTAACTTGTAGAATATGGCATTCCTTTAGGTTACTATTGCTTCATATGATATATTAACGAATTGTTCAGCGTCTCTACAGCTCTTCGTAGAACTCTCCGCGGTGTTAAGGAGCTGACAAACTTGTTGCCCAGACTATTGCGATATTTTGAAATGGAACTTTTTGTCTTATTCTAAATTGAAATTATAACGAATTCAATGTTCTTTGTTGAAGTTCTTCAGTAATATTAGTTACATAAGACATCAGAACCGAAGTTTGCTTAAGGTAACGTCACACGACCGGTCATAAAAATTGGTGACGTATCTGCGTACTTAATAGGCAAATGTCAACTAAAGAGGATAGACCGTTCACTTGACAGAGAGAATGAAACATTTATTTCACGTTCTGTGCGAGAAAGTCAGCGAGTAGGTGCTGCGCGTGATGTGGGTGCGAACGAGCAGTAATTGAAGAAACTCAGTTTTACTAGATTGTAAGGTCACTGGTTGGTGGCAGCACCAGAGTAACTATATATGATCCCTACGGAAGTAGAGTGGCGCGTATGTCCGGCAACGTGCCTGGTTAGCAACCCGAGTTACGCGGTGATGTCAGCCTCTGTTTCTGCTGGGCGACTTACTTAATGTTGTCGCCGATCGGCGAAGCGTGTGTCATATATATGTATATTTCCATATGTATTGTTACGTTTCAAACAGACCGGTAGAGGTTGAAAGGGGCCGTTTATTAGGTCGTCAGTGGCAGCTCAGAAGCGGCGACTGGTTAGAGATTGTCCTGATCCTCTTCTTCCTTTCTCACTCCCGGTAACAAGTGCGTTCGCCGTATACGCTTCGTTGTCTTCGTGCATGTGCGCAACATTCCTCTTCACGCAGACGAAGGCCGCCGGGCGAGTCAGTCGAGTTTTCATGGCGTGTAAAGTTTCAGGCGGGCAACATGAATCACTTGAGGTTTGGCGATCAGTGACCACTCGCCGTGAGACGAGCTACTACATAGTTGACCTCTGTAATTTGTCGACAATGACAAAAGGTCCATCGCAAGTGGCCAAAAACTTTTGGCATAAACCGCGCTTGCTCATTGAAGTCCACAATCACACCAGATCACCACGCGATAAAGCACTGGTCGATGGTGAATGCCATAGCGTGCTTTCGCTTTGTCTTGCGATGCCAATGTGCGAAGTCGAGCTATGCGTCGCACCTCTTCGGCGAGGCAGAGAGTCTTGGTCACAGTGACGTTGTTGTGATCACAGATAGTTAAGATTGTGTCGATTGTGTGCCGGGACGAACGTGCATAAAGCAAAAAGAAAGGGCTATAACCTGTAATTTCATCCCTCCCGGTGTTGAACGCGTAAGTAATGAACGAGAGTATGTCATCCCACTTCTTGTGGTCGCATGAGACATGCATTGACATGTTGATAATGGTGCGGTTAGTACGCTCCGTCAGCCTATTAGTTTGGGGCGTGGTATGGTGTCGAGTGACGCAGGCGGGATTAATACAAACAAAGTAGCTCCTCCACGACATCCGCTGTGAACTGTCGCCCACGATCGCTGATAATCAGGCGAGGTGGGCCGTGTCGGAGGATGACGTACCATATAAAAAACGACGAGAATTCACTGGCAACTGCAGAGGGGATGGCCGCCATCTTGTAGTAGCGTGTGTCATAGTCGACGCAAACAATTATCCATCGGTTGCGCTTAGCCAATTAGGGAAAGGGGCCCAGAAAGTCTATCCCCACTTGTACGAAAGGTGCGCTTAGAGTTGGCATCGGCTGCAAAAGACCAGCTGGACCAGTTGATGGACGTTTGTGACGCTGACATTGCATGCAGCTGACCACATAACTCTCAACTGACTTCTGCATACCAGGTCAATAAAGGCGCTCTTTAGTCCGGTGAAGCGTCCGCGCGAAAAGTAAATGTCCACATGTAGGGTAGTCGTGCATGAGACTCATAATAACTGTTCGCAGGCTCTCCGGGACCGCTAGAAGGAAACGCGCGCCACTAATGAAGAGGTTCCTTTTAAACAGTCCATCACGCATACAGAAACGGCGTGCAATAGTGGAAGCGGATGCAGCGGCGAATAGTGGTGCTAGTTTAGCGTCCTTCCGCTGTTCTGCTCTGAAACTGGGGTAGTCCGGAAATGTAGTTGACACAGACGCTACACGCTGGTCAAGGTAATCGGATTCAGTCTGTTGTGCTGAGTGGCACACGTGAAAACAGTCCGCGTCAGCATGTCAACGACCACTCTTGTAAGCGATGGTAAAACTGTATTCTTGTAGCTGGAGTGCCCAGCGCGCAAGGCTGCTACAAGGGGGACGAAGTTTGGCAAGCCAAAGCAATGAGTGGTGGTCGGTTACGACTGTGAATGGGCGTCCGTACAGGTAAGACCTAAACCGCTGAATGGCAAATACTACCGCCCGCAATCTTGTTCCGTGACAAAGTAGTTTCGTTCCGGCCTGCTAGGGGAGCGACTTGCGTATGCGATGAAGTTTTCGCGGTCACCGTAACGTTGTACTAGGACGGCTCCAACACCTATGCCGCTAGCATCCGTATGAAGCTCTGTCGAAGCAGAGGGACTGAAATGCTGAAGATGGGGTCGTGACGTCAGCAAAAACTTCAGTTGCTGGAATGAAAAACCGCACTCCGGAGTCCACTGAAAGGAATTGTCTTTTTGTAAGAGGCATGTGAGAAGATACGCAACGTCGGCAAACATCGGAATAAAGCGGCTGAAGTACGATCAAAGCCCCGGAATCTACGAAGCTTCTTCACAGAACGCGGCGCATTGAACGCCTCAACTGCTGCTGTCTTTTGTGGGTCACGACGGAGGCCATCCTTGTCAACGAGATGCCCGAGCACAAGCGTCTGGCAGTCTCCGAAGTGGCATTTCTTCGAGTTTGAAACTACGCCTGTGTTTCGGATGCAGCTCAAGACAGAATTCAGATGAGAGTTGTGTTCGCTGAACGTGCGGCCAAAGATGACGACGTCGTCGAGGTTGCACATGCAGATGTGCTATTTCAAGCCACGCAAAATGGTGTCCATCAACCTCTCGAACATTACCGGTGCAATGCATAATCCAAATGGCATCACGTTGAATTCAAAAAGCCCATTAGGGGATACAAAGGCAGTGTTTTCCTTGACCTCTGGGTGCATCGGAATTTGTTAATAGCCGGATCGTAAGTCTACGGAGGCAAAATAGGAGGCCGAATGTAAGCAGTCTATTGCGTCCTCTATACGGGGCAGCAAGTATACGTCCTTCTTAGTCATGACATTCAGTAGGCGATAGTCGACGCAGAATCTCCAAGATCCATCTTTCTTCTTAACAAGGATTTCCGGTGCTGCGCATGGACTGGCTGACCTTTGTACCACTCCTTTTTGCATCATTTCCTGCACTTGGTCGTTCATCATCTGTCTTTCTGACGGGAAAACACGATATGGTTTTTGGCGAATCGGACTTGCCGCGCCAGTGTTGATGGTATGGCGTGTTCGAGACAGGGGGATTGGGATTACTTTGCCCTTCTGCGCAAAGTCAAATACTAAAACGTGCTTCAACAGCACATTAAATAATGTTGGCCGCTCGCTTGAGCTAAGCGACTTATTTAATGTTGCCATAAGCGCCCCGTCCAAATTGACAACCAGTTTCGTCACGTTCTTTCGTCACGTCTGTGAGCTCGACCACTGATAAGGTCGCGTCTTCTTTGCTGACATGAGCTAATTTCAAACCATTGGATTGTGTCACGGGCTAAATGGAACAGTTTACAGTCCATAGGCCAGTTCGTTCGCCATCGATCAACACACCACAATGAGGAACCAACACATTCTTCTTCACGCAAATTTTGTGCATCGGTTCTACGCTTGCAGTAAAGCTATCAGAACTTGCGCTGCAACTAACAACAAGAACACGTACGGTAGGCAATGCAGGTATGAACGTATCGCCACAGACACACAGCGTAGTTTTGTCGTCCACTGCAGTTTCCAGAAGTTCTGACGGCATCTGGCCACCCACAAGGACTTTTCCCGTGCGACAGTCTTCAGTGGCACCACATTCTCGCAAGAGGTCCATGCCAAAAATGACGTCATGTGTCGACCGAGGAATAATCGCAAACTCTGTCGTTACAATAAGGCTTCCCAAAAATACTTCAGCCCTACACACACCAATAGGGAGCAACGGCTCCCCACTCACCCCATAGAACGTCGGAGTTTCAAGCCTGATAAAAACAACTTTCCGTCCTAACACGTCTGTAAAGGAAGCATTCATCACGGAAATCATGGCACCTGTGTCCACCAAGGCCATCACAGGCACATAATCCCCCACAACACGCACTTTGTTTTTAAACATACACACAGGAGGTATTTCTGTCAGTAGCACGTCTCCAGCGACCTAACCTCCGTCGGCCGCGCTGGCTAGTTTTCCGGTGGTGAAGAGGACGCTTTGCGATGCAGCGGTGAAGCACAACGATGAGCACGGGGCCGCGGTGGGGGTGATAAACTCCTATAAGATGTGAGGCAGTGGTTGCAGAAATTTCTGGGCCAATAGTTGTCATCAGGTGGTATGTAGGCTGGCTGGCGTACACCATGAGACTGTTTGAAGGGTCATGAAAAATCAAATGGTTTTTCCAAGGAGTCACCCGACGGTTGCAAAACCGCGATATGTGGCCTGTCACACCGCAGGAATAGCACAGTGGCCAAGGTCGAAACGTTGGTCGCTCGTCGATGAATCGAGTGTCATCATTTGTTCTTGTGTAACGGATGTACTGGTCGCGTACATCGTAACGAGCAGTCGGGTGTCTAGGAGGCATGCGCCGAGAGCGTCGGTCATACCGCGACGCGGGAAATCGCGTTGTCACCCTTGACAGTGGGGTTTGGCTCTTGGGCTGTGGGACTTGCCGGACTGCTGCACTCATCATCGATTTCCATGGCGTAAAAGGAGGCACATCCATAGCCTCAGGTGGCAGACACAACTCGGAAAGGTCAGCTGTCAAACTTAACATTTCTCGGTGGGACAGTTCTTCGCGAACAACTTGTCGAATGGTAGAAAAGAGGTCGAGGCCAGGATTTGTGTCCACACTGGCAACAGTTGTAACGTGAGCCAGCCGACCAAACATGGGCGCACTTCGACGCATCTTCAGCGTTTCGAACGTTCGGCAGTGCTGAATTACGTCGGACACAGAACTGGAGCTTTCTTTTCCAATTAGAAAATTATGCACGTCCTAAGCAATCCCTTTGAGCAGATAACAAACTTTGTCCTCTTCCAACATGGTAGCACAGACCACCTTGCACAGCCTTAACACTTCTTGTATTTAAGTGGTGCGGGTCTCACCTGATAGCTGTGCCCGTTGTGACAGTGTTTGCTCAGCCCACTTCTTTCTAGCAACCGTGTCGCCGAAACACGTCCTCAGCCCTTCAACAAAAAGGTCCCACGTCCTGAGTGCATCCTCGTGGTTCTCGTACCCTACCAGTGCAGTGTCCGTCAGGGAAAACACTACGTTGGCTAGCATAGCGGCTGCATCCCAATTTAACCATTGGACTTGCCCACACGTTTGTATTTTGTGAGCCAGGCGTAGACATCTTCTTCTGCTTTTCCTCCAAAGGGTGGTGGAACTCAGTAGCACGGAAGCGGACCAGACGGTGCTGCCCTGGGAACGCCTGCTTCTTCGGGCATGTCGAAGTCACTCACGGCAGATGGTGGGAGACCGGCAAGTCGACGGCTTCGTCGAAGCTGTGGCAGTGATCGTTTAGTAAGTGAAGCGCTTACCCAGCACCTCCACCGCTCTGTTATGTTTGAAAGAGAACGGTAGATGTTGAAAGGGGCCGTTTATCAGGTCGTCAGGAGCAGCTCAGAAGCGGCCGACTGGTTAGTGATCCTCCTAATTCTCTTCTTCCTTTCTCACTCCGGGTGACAAGTGCGTTCACCGGATACGCTGCGTTGTCATCGTGCTTGTGTGTAACACTATGTATATTCAGGTGTATATGTATTTTAGAAATAAAGTCACACACTATCTATTGACGCCATACTAATGCTGTGCCGAAATATGCCGGATGTTTGTTTTTTATTGACAATATCAGCATTTGTCAACCCAAATACGAGATTAAGGTGGCTGGTCACTTTCGAAGAGGTTCAACTTTCACCATAGAATATATGGGGTAGACTGGCCAAATCATAATGACAGACACAGACACATTTAGGCAGACAGACTAAGATCTGCGTTCTAGCATCTATCTATCTATCTATCTATGCTACGTCTGGATGCTCTCCTTATCACTCCCTTAACCTGGGGCAAACTAAAAATGTACGGGAGGCTGGGAAGGTTTAACAAGTATGACTCACTGGTCATGACACGTATAATAGGGAGGTTTAGAATAACGTTCGCAAGCGTTGTGCGCGTTGCTTTAGTTGCGGGTACCATATGAATAGCGTTCGCTTCCCCTAGAGAAAAGTCTAGGAACATTTGCCCCAACCGCAAACCCAAATGGACGGAAGCTACACACAGCACTTTGCAGGCCTCGGGGTCCTCTCGGGCAGCGATCGCCGCACACTATTTTAGACTTCTGCGTGCTGGCCGCGAACGTGAATGGCGGCTCGCGTTAAGACGCATGCGCAGCAGCAGTGACCGCACCGCAAGAACTTACCACAAGGGCGTGCTGTGCGCTATTCTAAACCTCCCAATCGTCCCATTCCGGTCCCGTGCGTCGTCAAACACTTACCGCTATGCAGAGGCACACCCACAGGATGGTGTGCGCTACTGGTATGTGGGGATGCGCCAGAGGTGAAATACACTTCAACTACCCATTAATGGCGAGAACACAAATGCGTAATTTCAATGCGTGAGTGTTAAGGAAAAGCTGAAATCGCCTTGGCTGACCCGGCGAATGTATAAAGAAATGTTGTTGCAGGAGTCTAAGGCCAGCACTCTGCGTGTTGACTAAGTATTCACCACAGAGCCATGCCTGGTATCACGTATGCTTTTCAAATAGACTGTATTGTTTGGGAAGCGTCAGTTGGTAATGCAGTGTTGGCTATCCAACTTTACCGCGATAGCGTAAAGAGCTCATTTCGCAGAAATTCCGGTGTCAGCGTCAGCATACTTGGTTTTGAGCGAAAAGTCATCGCTTGTGTGCCCAAAAAAGTGACAATAATGTAAATAAAATAAATGATTGATAACATATCCTGAAGCTGAGTGGCGAATCACACCAGAGTTAGTTGGGTCCTTGTGGGGATCAAGCTCACTTCGTTTGCGTCGAAAGTGGACGTCCTGCCACACTGCCACGCGTCTGCTTGTGAAATATGTAAAAAAAAAAACTTCGTCTGCATGGAATCGCAGTGAAAGCAGCTTTCAATCTTTACAAACATATGCATCCTGTATACATGCTTCAGCCTCGAACATGAAACCTTGCAGTAATGGTGCCCGCTAAGGCCACCATTGCCGATGGGCATCAGAATATGTGGTTTTCATATTGGCACCGTGTTTGCAAACCGCTACTTCACTACAAAAGGAACATACGCTACTGCAATAAGGGCTGCAGGGCGAGCACGAATGTGCTAGAAGAAACACGCTACTGCGCCTATTACCTTCAGCCCACGTATGGTGGGTGCACATCAAATTTTAAAAGGTTTCCCGCTCTTAGTGTTTGAAACACGCATTAAGAACAGGGGCTCTGTTCTCTCGCCAGTTTAATTTAACCTATTGTGAAGTTAAATACCACTGTGCCATAAGGCAGAAGTATACGAATATGCAGATGACACTGCATTTTTTTTTGCATCTGACTGTGATAATAATTTACAACATTCATCTTTACAGTAATACTTGGCAATATTAGAAACCCGGTTTTAAAATATTCATACGAATCTTAATGTTAATAAAAGTACTTTTAAATTTTTTTCTTTGGACGTGCCAGTACTATTTCTTTACAGTACCATCAAGAAATTATTGCCCAAAATTATTGTTATAATTATCTGGGTACGACCAAAAACTGAGTTGGCGTAATAACCTATATTTTAAAATTAAGGCTACACGTGCTGTCAGTATGATAGGTAAACTTGGCCAGCTCCAATCCGTCTTTTCAGAGATACGCTGATTATGATATACTGCATGTATTTTCCTCCAATTCCTGAATTCGGACGTGTGCTAATCTTTAGTGGACCAGCATACAAAACAAACCTAATGATTTTTTTAGAGCGAAAACCGCTTCGAAGTTGCCTATGTGTGCTACAATTCACAAGTAATATTGTTCTGTATGAAGAATCTTGGATACCCTATCTTGCTTGCAGGTTCCATATTTTAACACTGAAAACACATTTATATTTTGTGAATCCCCTTTAGAAAAGCAGGAGCTTGTATTTTTTGCCAAGGCTGGTAATTTTTCAATCAGCATTGCTTCCATGTATGTAAACCTGGAGTGTTGTTTACTCAAACACTTCTCGATGCTTTAAATGTTAACATATTTCAGATCATACCATCAGAGAAACCAATAGAGTATGTGCGAATAGAACGTGTTGATATCTTCCCAATGAATGCTAAACGTTTTTCTCTAAGTATTTGGTTGGCTCTTTAAAAGAACAACTGTCTCAATTAGGTTCTAATATTGTAAATACAACGCATGCACCTGTGACAGACGAGGAAGCAGTTGTGGGTGTAATTTCTTTCTCATTATCTTGGTTCTTTTCTTTAGGCCTTCAAGATTTACGCTCATATTTGAAGCGGAAATAACGGCAGTTATGCTAGCTCTTCGAACACTCCCTGCTACTTATTGGACAGGTGTGATAGTGAATGACTTGTTAACTGTGCGTTAATTTTTATAATTGTCGTTGGCATCAGCACCACTAGATACATTTTCACCATTGATCCCAGCAAACATTCGTCTACTGCGATTGTTATGAGTTTCAGGTCACCATGGTATACTTACAAAAATGACGGCATAATAGAGTCCCCGCAGTATATTTATGAGATGGCCTATACCTGCAACAGCAGTACTAGATACATTTACATCATTGATATCAACAAACATTCGTCCAGTGCGATTGACATGTGTTGCAGGTCACTGTGGTATACATATATATGAGATGGCCGACTCACTTGCGCGAGCACCCCTTGATCTTCCAATGGTGCAAGTGATGCCTCTTACAGCCTATGTAACAACAGCGAGGTTCAGAGAACTTTCCGCTCCTGAGATCAAATCAGACATTACGATACCAAATCCAAATTTTCAGAGCTCTGATTCGAACGGAATGATAAATAGTATTCCATGTGTAAATTGGAAGTCTCCGTAACAAAATTACGTTATTGTTTACCACCCTTTAATTTCTACATGTACAAGTCTGGTCTGGTACCATGCCCTCTGTGCTTTAGATGTAACAAACATGATAATACAGACTAATTTATTATAACAAGACGCCATTTCAAAGCAAAAATGAACTGAAAAATGTTAGAAAACAGGAAAATTTACTTAGTACTCCGGATATTTTGTCCTTTGGGGCTGATTTATTAGAAGTCAGTGACAGAAACATTTGCCGCGCCCTCCGCGAATTCCTTGTGACACAAGAAGATGGCCTTGCCGAGTCATTGGTCTGTTTGTAATTTCTACTAATTAAGCTTAAATTAAGTACTTCACAATAATCACAATAACACAGCATTGACTTGACCTACTGAAAATTTAGGTATTATGATTATGCCTATGTTATTCAAGAAATACTTTTATTTCTGATCTTTCACCTTTATCACTTCGTGCCAAAAAATATCCCCTTTGTTGAAACGAAGTAATCATCTTTCTTTAGTCTGCGTAATGCTAAATTGTTCACTTATAATGACCACGGGCTTCTTCCCCGGTTCCTCTTAGTGGGTAAGAGCCACGCGAGAGGATCAAGGAAGTAAACAAGAAAGAATGTCGCTATCACGTTCAGCCCCTACAAATGAAGTCTTAGGGTCCCCTTATTTTTTATACATTACATATTTACTTCTACAATACAGCCATCTTGTAACGTTAAGCCCAACTTCACTTAAGCGCAATGTATCCAAGGAAATTTGGAGTTTATATCAACCAAGGAACCGCGTTTATAAATATTTGTTTTAATTTCGAGAGCGTTAACTTTATGCAGATTTACCCGGTGTCCTCAACAACAGCGCGCCCCAATAGCATATCGTGTATATGTCATGTAAACACTAAAGGTAATTATCGCATCAGTGTTTTTAGCCTCGAAGATCTAGGTTGTAAAAAGAAATCTAGTTCAGTGCACCAGCTATGAATAAACCAAGGTCGATGTGCTTAAATAATTTGCATGAATCTACTCGCTTACAACGTTCTCACTCGTAGAACCTGTCAGCACAAAACAAGCTTTCGTTTCGGTTGACTGCCCAAAGAAAGTAAGGGAGCAGAGGCTTCAAAGAAGTCTCCGGTAAGTAAAAGAGATATAAAGGAAGCACAGTTGAGATGTTTGCATACGGTAGGCCGGGATAGATTACCTTGCGGCAAGAGCGGGTCAACATTGTCTAACCAAGCAGTTTTTTTGTATTATGTGCCTTTGAAAACAGTAGTCGGGAAAAAGAAGATTGTTCTTTGCCAGATGACCATCTGCTGAATCTATTTGCTGAGTTTTTACCGAGGTACATATATGCTCCACGTTTTTTTTTCGCAACCTCGCGAGGGAGGCTTGATTCAGACTTTCGATAGCCATGACAAAAGAGTGAACACCGCCCAAGGCACACAGACGTGGACTTCTTCTCTTTAGGCACCATATTTGTACCTACCCTTGAAACTGCGCTTTTATGTGTATATTGCTCAGAATAAATAGCTCAGACAAAAACAACTTGTATCGATATTCGTGATTTTATAGTTATCTTCTTTCCCTAACTTGATCGCATATACTCCGGGGTTTTCACCAGAATCAATAAAACTTTCCTAAACAACAATATTGGCAAAATTAGCAAAATTTGTGGAACAATAAGCGTTTATTTTGTTGTATAAAATAAAAATATTTTCTCAGCCACGAGGTACTTGCATCATATGATCAAGCAGTGCCGCACATAATGTGGAAGTGGATTTTTCTGAGAAGATTTGATTGATTGATATGTGGCGTTTAACGTCCCAAAACCACCATATTTTTATGAGAGACGCCGTAGTGGAGGGCTCCGGAAATTTCGACTACCTGGGGTTCTTAACGTGCACCCTAATCTGAGCACACGGGCCTACAACATTTCCGCCTCTCGGAAATACAGCCGCCACAGCCGGCATACGAACCCTTTTCTGAGAAGAGGTCGTGGCGGTGGACCTTACAGATTGTGGACCTGGGTCTATGACTACCGGCTGTCGAGAGGGCCCGAGCAGTCGTGGCGGGTCTTCACCTTTCGGGGCCGACCTCAGTGGGGCCGCGAACTGGTTCATGGGTTCTTCGACATCGTTTAAGAAGTCCCTCTGGTGTTTCAGTAAAGCTTTTTTGTATGTATGTATGTATGTATGTATGTATGTATGTATGTATGTATGTATGTATGTATGTATGTATGTATGTATGTATGTATGTATGTATGTATGTATGTATGTATGTATGTATGTATGTATGTATGTATGTATGTATGTATGTATGTATGTATGTTACACGATGCCCAAGTGAAGGGTTAGGTAGAGATGGCTTTTGATTCGAGTTATCCACCTAATACAGGCAAGACGAGGTCGTCGGCCTTAATTCGCTAGCAGACAAACAGCTTATCTGGCCGATATGCGTCATACGTGTTAGTTCGAGAATTTGTTGCAAGATGGCTAAAAGAACAGTGGCTCATTAAAAACATTAACGTCAAAAATGAAGGTTTGATAGGTCACAACGTGCCTCAAATAAAACTGTGCGGTTGTGGGTTGTAGACAGGCGACACGTATTTAAATGCACTGCCCTAAATATGAAAACGTACCTGACTTTTCATTTAACTGGTAATGGACTTTACTTGGAAAACCTCTATAACATCTTGCAGCCTAATCACCTGAATATTATAATCTTACTATTAAATAGGCGATAAAGAAATGTGCAGAATGCAACAAACTCTGTATTTATATAGCCTTCATAAATAAGAGGAAGGCATTTGATAACTTCTTGATATCAGCAGTCATGCTGGCACTATGAAACTGGGTCATTGACGAAGCTTAAACATACTGAAAGAAATCAACTTTGCATTTAGTGTCTATGGTCCTCCATATAACTGAGGCGTCAGAATACCAATACGCAAGTGTGTAAGGCAGGGAGACACGATATCTCCAATGATATTGACTGCGCGTTTACAGCAGATTTTACACGCCTTATGCTGAAAAGAGTTAGTAAAAATAGGCAGATTCCACGTACAGTGAGAATCGATGATATGTGAAGCACGAATGAGAACTGTTGATATGTCATTTTAAAATCAGCACAACGTTACAAGGTGGAGGTAAGTGATGCCATACATGACTTCCGTGTCATAATTATCGTGTTTGGATGTGTCGTTTACCTTCGTCATCTATTCAAGTCACGTGATACCAACGTTAGTATGTGTGGAGCTAGTGAAATGGCCGCGAGCACGCTATTTACGTGGTATATTGTCATGTTATTACATGACACGCGTGTCAGGAGTATCATGTTTGCACCCGTTATATATTTCTTGATCCATAGAAGTCCCGTAACACCAAATTTGGTATATTTGGAGTTAGCGAAACAGCCACGAGCGCTTCATGGAGGGCCCAATATACTCCAATGTGGCGTTGAAGTGCGTGCACGCTGGGCACAGAGACGCTACCTTAGCAAAACACGAGCAATTTATAGTCTGACGCCAGGCGCGATCAGCGTCTGTCGGCGCGGCATGACGGCAACCGGTGCGAAAAGCAATATGCTGCATTTAGCGTCTATGCGATACCCAGGCAACACTGCGTCTCCCTCTTTTCGTGACGGAGGGATGCCCGGCACGCTGAAACGTGTATGCGTCAAAGCAATGCAGCGCGGCACGTGGCAACACCGGCGCCTGGCGTGGCAACGCCGGCGTGACGTGACGAAACCAACGCCGGCGAGCACGATCACTGCGTCATGTGAAATTGTTTTGGCGCCTTGACTGTGGCATGTAGTGTCATGCTCTCACGTGACACGCATCTCATAGTTATCATGTTTGCACCAGTCGCATACCTTCGTCATCCATTGTGGTCACGTAATAACAAATTTTGCATATGTGAACTCTGCTAAACGGCCGCGAGCGCATCATCAATGTGGCTAGTAGTCATGTTGTTACATGACACGCATGTCATCATTAACGTGTTTGGAATGATCTTTTATTCATATAGTCCGTTCGCGTCGTATAATATTGAGTTTCGTACATGTGCAGCTAGCTAAACTGCCTCGAGTGAATCATGAGCGTAGCTTGTAGTCATGTTTTTACATGACACGCATCTCATGTTTATCATGTTTGCACCAGTATCATACCTTCGTCATCCACTCACGTCCCATATTACCAAATTTGGTATAAGTGAAACAAGCGGAACGGCTGCCAGCGCATTGTGAGTGTGGCATACAGTCAGGTTATTTCTTGTGACGCATCTTATGATTATGAAGTTTGCACCAGTCATACAGCTTCGTAATTCATTCACGTACAGTAATACCAAATTTAGTATATGTGACGCTAGCTAAACGGCCGCGAGCGCATCATGAGGGTGGTATGTTATCTTGTTGTTACATGATACGCATGCCATGATATTCATGTTAGGGTTTGTTGCTTGTGTTCGCCTTGGAATTATGCTATGTCATACCACTTTTGCAACATGCCATGTGAACGAAACTACCGCAAGAACTCCAGTATTATGAAATCTAAATCATGACATTGATTGCATACATGTCATGATTTTCATGTCATGACTTGTCAAATATGTTCTTCATACAGTCATGTTATGCCATACTAAGTTTGGTATCAATACTGTTATAGATAGATAGATAGATAGATAGATAGATAGATAGATAGATAGATAGATAGATAGATAGATAGATAGATAGATAGATAGATAGATACGCCCAAAGTCGCCGAAGCTCCCTAAGATGTGCTTTGCATTTGCAACCCGTGATTCGCCTATGACCTTGCACTGAGGAGTAAATCCGGGCATAACTTACCACCTATTCTTTTTGAACCTATTGTAATACGCGCAAAACTGTAACTTGCAGGCGTCTCAACAGAGCCTGCTTTGCGTTAAATGGTGAGAGAGTGGAAGTGTGAAGGAATGTGTCTACTTGGGACCATAGAGCTGAAGCATGAAAGTGAAACAACTTGAAGAATAAGGGTGGGGTGGACCTCATTCGGCAAGCATTCTCAAATAATGAATGGCAGTCTGCCGCTGTCCCTCAAGAGGTAGCTATATAACAGCTGCACCTTACCTGTACTTACCTACGTAGCAGAATCTTGAATACTTACAAAGAGGACCCAGGTTATATTTAGGGCAAAGCAGCAAGCGATGGAAAGGAAAATGATAGGTGTAACCTTATAAGACAAAAAAGAGCACAGTGGGTCAGAGAACAATCCGGGGTTAAGGCTATCATAGTAAAATTAAGAAGAAAAGTAGACATTGGCTTTGCACGTGGCGCGTGAGCAGGAAAACGACCGGCCATTAGGTATAACTAACTGAATTAAAAAGAAAGTAATCATTTCAGGGGAAGACGCAATGTCAGTTGGGCAAGTGAGATTGAGAAGTTCGCAGGTATAACGTGGCAACAGAAAGCACGAGACCGGCTTGATTAGTGGTGCCTGTAAGATGGCTTTGCTTTGCACTGTGCTTTATCGGCGTAGTGAGCATGATGTTGATAATATCTGACAAAACTCTTGGATGTGTTACCAGTGAACGGAAGTCACTTCTAAGTGTATTGGAACACTGTCTAACGTCGTCGACGATTCTCGTCTATTACCTTTGCTACACTACAAGCCGTGTATAAAATATAAAACTTACGCAAGCATGAGCGATAAGTGCGGTAATACAATAAAGAAGATAATAAAACTGACCTGTCACACCAAGGTTCAGTTTATTGAGGACGGATGCCCGTGATTGCTTTGAGTATGGCGTGTTTTACTAGCTTGGCTAGTATGTTTGGTTTCTGACCAGTCGTGGCCTAGTGTCAGTACTTACGCCCTGTGTTGAAATTAATGGTTCACTGTTGTAATATTGTCATACATTAGAAAAGTGGTCAAAATCTAGGCATTCAAAGGCCAATTTGTAAATGGCGATAAAGGTTCTACACGTATGGGCTGCCGAGTCGACGGAACGACGAATCCCAGCTGAAAGACATAACCACTATTTTTTCAACTAGCAGAGGCATCCAAAAAAGATTCTAATGTTGGAGGTAGCGGAGCAATTATCTTATTGGTTGGTTGATATGTGGGGTTTAACGTCCAAAAACCATCATATGATTACGAGAGACGCCGTAGTGGAGGGCTCCGGAAATTTCGACCACCTGGGGTTCTTTAACGTGCACCCAAATCTGACCACACGTGCCTACAACATTTCCGCCTCCATCGGTAACGCATCCGCCGCCGCCGGAATTTGAACCCGTGACCTGCGGGTCAGCAGCCGAGTACCTTACCCCCTAGACCACCGCGGCGTGGCAGCCTGCTATTGTAGACATGGCTGGTGATCAGGCCACGAGTGACGCTACTGTGGCATTGTGTGTTATCGAAGACGTAGTGCAGGGTGCAGCCGAGTCCTGCTGGGCTAGCTGATGACAAGGCGGAGGCTGTACCAATTGACGCGCAGTGTGTCCATGAAAGGGAAGAGGAAGAGTTATGATGTATTGCTAAATTTGAAGTGAACCTCGCAGGCAGAATTGTGTGCACATTCAATTCTTGCGGAATTAAAGTGTAAGTTCCACAATACTTATGCTCACTGTCTAGCGATAAACATAGGTCTAAAACCCGGAGTCCGCTCATTACTTTCTCCATCCAGTTTTTTTTTCATTTCAATTTCTTCGTAACTATACTGGTGAGGTTGACAGGCATGAGCGGTTCAAAATTTTGTTTTTGCGAGGCGTCTTACGAATTCCACCTCCCTCTCCCCAACATTGCTGCTGTTTTTTTCCCATTCTCGTCCCTTATGAGACAAAAGTACGCAACAGCGGTGGAGGCGAGTTTGACACCCTTGCTATGAAATGATAGCTGTGATCTCAAGAAAAAAAACAAGAGAAGTGGGTGTGTGAAGAAACGGGTTTCAAAAACGGCCTAAAGGAATAAACGGTCATGAGTTGCAGAAGTAGCCCGAAATCGAGAGAACCACTAGTCATTACGAGTATCCTAACAGACTGGCTCCTAATAGACGGCCAACATGCGAGGCGAACACTGAATGATCAGAGGGCACATGTAATTACGTGTGCGGGTATAACATGAACGCAACAATCACAGCAAAGCAGGTTGACTTGAAATACCTTCCTGGCAGTGGGTGCTGTCATTATTATGCAGATGATAACGATGACGGTGAGCTTTAGAAGCACAAGACGAATGATCAAGTGAATGCATTTTTTTTATTTCGATATTACTAAAAAAGCCTGAATTAAAACATCACAGCACATCCACAGAATGAATGATGATTATTGAGCGAAGCAACGGATGTACATCGGTACACCGTGAATCTTATTCACACAGATTCTGAAAGCATGTCCCAGTGTATGTCCACGACGGATAGCGGGAGGAACGCATTGGTTTTCCCCAGCTGGCGAATCATGGCAAAGAGCTCGTTGGGGCGTTCTTCCCAGTATTTTACCGTGTTGGGCACACCGCGCATGGACGCCAGGTATCGGTTGAGCACTTTGTCCATAAGCTCGCGCCCGCCACTCTCGAGTTGCTGCTGCGTGAACGAGCTTTTAAAGAAAGCGTGCGCTGCAGCGACAGCTATGTGAGCAGTCTGACTGCTAGCTGCCGCGACTTTCAAGTTGCTACCATGCAAACGAGCTGTTTATAGAAGCGAACGCCGCAGCACCATGTAGTTAGCACTCCGAGTACTAGGGTGTGGCTATGACACGCAGAAAGGCTAGCCTACGCCCTAAGGAGCTTTGCCCAAAGATGTCGGTAGCAGGGGTTTGTGTTCAATGCTGCTACAGCGATGGCCAGCACATAGCCCTTCTTCTATTTTCTGGTGCGCCAGCCTACAAACTTCGGCCGCTCATTCTACTGGAAAGAGAGGCTTTACGGCTCTGCTTTGGACTTCCCAAGTATACTGCAAATGCAGTGTTATACCCTGAAGCACGAATACCAACCTCATCATGTCGCTTTCACATTCTTACTGTGCAGACTTTTTTACGACTATAAGAAGCACCGTTTAACCCTGAACAAGTTATTTTTATTTGCAATCCTGACCTATTCTTCTCCGCGCATTGGCCCAGATTTCACAAACCACAAATAGTATTTGTTAAATCAGTACTTGAGCCTCTAAATGTACAAGTTCGTGATCTCATTCCTTTAACTGAGCAACGAAATTCTTCAGAAATTGTTTACCATGATATCTTCCGAACTCACGCTAAGCAATTACCTGCAGGCATTTTAAATGGTTTATTGCAGGACCATTTAGGTACTCTGCCAACAAATGTCACTATAGCAATGGACGCATCTCAATCATATGAAAAATCAGGCGTTAGAATATATTGCCCTGTACTTGAGTGACCAATTTCTCTGCACTTACCGGATTTTCTTCCTGTCTTTCTGGCTGAATTCATGGCAATAAAGTTAGCTATGCGAAAGGTAAATATTTACATTCCAGTCGTAGGAGTCATAACTGCTTCATTATCAGTGTGCTCTTCTCCATCCACATCCGGTCGCTCACCCATACTGAAACTTTTTAAATCTATGGTTCCCTGTCATCTCCGAACTATTCAATTAATCTGGACACCAGGGCACAAAGGTATGTTGTTAAACGAAATAACTGATTCTCTTGCGAAGGCATCGCTTCCAAAACCGATTATTCATATTTTCCCTCATACAGTGTACATTACGGTGGCGCGATTTCGCACGCCTAAAATCAGGCAAAATTTATCAGACTCTGCACTGACGGCTTCTCCAGATTACAAAAACTTGTTGTTTCCCTGACCCAGTGAAATGTCTAATTTAAGGATGATGGAAGTTGTCATCACGAAATTTCGTTGCCACGTTACCTCCCTCAATTTTTACTTGCACAGATCCGGTATATTGAATTCCCCTGTGTGCATTTACTGTAATCAAGAGGAAACAATCAGTCATTTTTTATTACATTGTCGCCGTTTTGATTCATTCAGACAAAGCATACTAGCACCATCTCTTCAAATACTGGGCTTGCTTCTATCACAACCTGATCTTTTTTCATTTGGAGCCTCTACACTGGCTTTCAGCCACAGGGATGTTTTATTCGCCGTTCAGGAATACATCACTGCGACTAACCGATTTTCATGCTAAATTACGGTCTCACTATTTTTCTTCATTTTTTTCTGCGAACTTGATATCGGCATTTCAAATCAAAATTAGGTTACAAAAGTTTTGTAGGAATGACGCAATGCTGAAAGTATAGGGCAAATTCACCTTATAATCGGCCAATCCCCTCCTTTGGCTACGAGCCCTTTGCAAAGGGAAACAACAACAACAACAACAGCACTGGTAATATGACGGCCGTGGTGATAGTTTACAATTGTGATGATGATGTTTGATGTTTTGTGGCTCAAGAGCCATTTCATGACCAAATAGTGCCAGTTCATGTTACAAGAGAGATGGACAATCATGGTGGTAAGCGGCTGTGTATGGGCCGTAAAATTCCTCGCTCTAAGGCGGGTAAAATATAGAAGTAATAAAAACATGACCATGCCGTGAAAAGCGTCTGGTGTTAATAGATAACAAAAGTTTGTGATAATAAAAATGATGATAGACATGTATGAAATTTGCCCAAGTGCCTCTATCATTCACATCCTTGCGTCCAAGGGCCGTGAGGCAAGTGCTTTGTTGAGTGTAGCAACAGCAGCGGAGACTTTTCTGGAGAGTTCATGCTATGGAATGCCCGGGTATATATTATGAACAGTATGAACCTCTCTTAAAAACGCTAGCAATGAATTAAGTGTAAAAAGTGGTTTCCTACTGGCGAACATTGCAGGGTGAAGTTGTATCTGCTGTCGGTAGGGTAATGGAAAGTGTTGTCTTCTTAGCGTGTCTAAATCTCTGCACTGGATCAGAATTTGAAGTACGGTGAGCGCATCTCTACATCTTTCACACAAAGGTGGATCGCCACCAGACAAAAGAAATGAATGTGTAGAGTTATGTATCTCCTGTTCTTAACCTTGTGAATATTACTTCTGTGTGGCGTGATTTCGATACTGGCGGCTAATGACCAAGTTGCGGCTTGATTACATGCAATTTATTACCTGTGTGTGTGTTCCATGTGTTCTGCCAACAATCCCTGAGTTTTTATTTTAGAAAGGCTTTCAAGTCGAGTGCAGGTACTGGTATCGATCTATTGCTAGCCGTTTCGTTGGCAGATCTAGCTAGCTTGTCCACCAGAACGTTGCCTTGCATTTCGTGGGGTCCAGGCGCCCGGCAGACTACAACATACTGCTTGAATGAGTACACAGTGCGTAGGAGTGAATAAAGCGAGACAAGGACAGGGTTTTTGTGCTTTTTAGGTGTTTTCAGAGCTTTTACTATGCTTAGGGAGTCTGTATATATTATTGCCTTCTGTAGTTTTATTTGTTTATTGTGTTTAACGACCGCAAGTATGGCATAAACTTAGCAGGTGAAAAACGCTTGTATCACAGTGCAGAACGCCGGCTTCCGGAAAGGATGGGCCAACGGCTGCGTACGAGACCGTAGTGTTAGACTATAAAGCATCCGTAAAGAACTCAGGACATACGTATTTATGTTGTAGTTCAAAGAAGTCTGTTTCGATATGTGTGATTGGTGCATGCTTTGTAACCTCCAAGAAAGACATGTTGCAATCTATTGCCTGCCACTGTCATGGTGGCAGGCATACTGCGGGAGCCATCAAGTGGTGTTCGAGTGGCACACCGGTTTCCTTCGCTAGGCCCCTTACACGGAGTGAGTAGGGCTGTCTCATAGAAGGCCATTTTTCAAACACAGCAAGGCTTTACATGTCATTACTTGTGAAATGCGATGGGTGATTCTTGTCTGCGTTTACGTTAGGATAATATTTAAAAGACGTGTAACATCTCTGTAGATGGAGCGACCTTTCATTCGATTCCACGTACAGGATTTCTACAGGGCTAGCGCGAAAAGCACCCGTAGAGAGACGGATTTCTAGATGATGAACAAGATCAAGCATTTTAAGGGCAGTAGGTGTCGCAGACTCATATACTATTTCACCATAGTCTAGGCGGGTACGAACGAGGCTTTTATACGAATTCATTGAACACTTCTTGTCGCTTCTCCACGTAGTGCGAGACAACACTTTTAGAACATTCATAGCTTTTATGCAATCGTTTTTTAAATATTTGATGTGTGGCACGAAAGTTAGCTTGGTGTCTAAGATTAGGCCTAACAATTGGTGTTCGGTATTAACGAAAAGGCGTTGCCCATGCAGTTCAATATTGGGTTCGGGATGAATACCTCTCTTCCTGGAGAACAAAACACACGTGCTCTTCTGTGCATTCAGCCGGAACCCATTTTGTTAAGCCCAATTGTAGACTTTGTTCTAACCAAGCTTAACCTGCCGCTCACACATGGCCAAATTACAAGACTTAAAACCGAACTGTACGTCTTTGACATATGTGGAGTAAAAGATAATTTGAATAAAATACAAGCGTGAAAAATTCCTTTTTACAATAAAAATGTGCAAATAAGTACACCACCTTGCGGCACGCCTGTTTCTTGGACAAATGTTTGGAAAAGAATGCTGCCTACTCGAACTCGAAATGTTCGATTTGACAAGTAACTTTCGATTACGTTAAACATTTTTCCGCGCATGCCAAGATGGGACAGGTGTCTTAATATTCCAAAGCGTCATGCTGTATCGTAAGCCTTTTCTATACCGAGGAACACAGAGAGAAAATATTGTTTATAGACAAAAGCGTCTCTGATCTGTGCTTCAATACGAACAAGGTGGTCTGTGGTGGATCTATCCTCTTGAAATCCGAACTGAATGGGTCGAGTAAATTGTTTGTTTTAAGGAAATGTACAAGTCGGCAGTTTATGATTTTTCGAAGGCTTTGCACAAGCAGCTTGTAAGTGCAATAGGCCTATAGCTAGAAACTGAAGGGTCCTTGCCCTCTTTCAAAAATGAAATAATAATACCCTCTTTCCAAGAAGTTTAGGGATAGCGCCAGCAAACCAGATAACATTGTACAAACAAAATAAGCTTTTTGTGTTTTGATTAGTAGGCTTTTTTAACATTTCATACACCACACGGTCAGAACCTGGCGCAGAAGTACTGCAGAAGTTTAGACATGTTTGGAGCTCAGCTAAACTGAAAGATTGGTTACATGCCTCGTATCTAGTGGATTTGTGCTCGAGTTTCTGCTTTTCTATTCTTGTTCTGTATTTTTGGAAAGTGTCAGTATAGCGAGACAAGCTGGACACCCGTTCGAAGTGTGCACCGAGAAAGTTCACCTTATCTTCCAAGGTATCACCCTGTGTGTTTACGAGTGGAAGTGTGTGTACTTGTTTTCCTCTACTCTACCAACTATGTTCCAGGCTTTAGCCTCCTGTGTGTATGAAATAATCCCTGACGAAAATTTCGGGTTGCTTTTTCTTCTGGCCTGCCGACCTGTTCTCCTGCCTTGAGACTTTATTTTCTTGAAGGTGTCAAGATTTTCGGCTGTCGGTGAGTTCCGATGCAACCTCCCTGCTCTATTTTGCTGTTGGCGTGCGTTTCGACATTCAGAGTTCCACAATGGCACACGCTGTTTTCCAGGGTGCCCATTTATATGTGGGATGTATTTTGTTGCAGCACCAACCAAAAACGCTCTGAAGTAGTTGACAGCAACATCAATGCTCCAAATTCATGTCATTCCAACCTAAACGAGCGATGGTGTAAAACTGTTCCCAGTCGGCTGTGTTTAAGAGTCATTTGGGAACACAGGGTGGATTCTCAGTTTTCTG
>WOVY01005850.1:0-175523 GCA_013436015.1 Rhipicephalus annulatus | reverse complement strand
AAATGTAAGCTTCGACACTTCTACACTTTCAGTGGTACAGGGTCGTTTGTCAGTAACAGTAGACATATTAGCTTCAACGCATGCTGTGACCCAAGAAATGACCAATTTTTCTCACTTGCAAGCACAATTAGGCATAATACTAGACTGTTTTTCATGCCCAAATACACGGGAAATCCAAAGGCTGCCCCAGGCAGATAACATAAGGTGTATGGCATAACATAGATTTACGTACCACCCGTGTCAAATGCTTTGCAGCACTTCAAGATTTAATCACCTTGTGACACTGCTGGAAATGTTTAGAGGCCCAACCACTTGATTAAGTGACGTTTCTGAGGATCTTATCATGCCATTTACTTTACTGCTTCATTGCAAAAGACAAACTTCTGGGCTTACATGATTGCACGGTTCAGCGTTTGGTGAAATATATATTCACTCCACACATTTCTAGGTTACGCACTGTTGCTCCTGCTTTTGTAGCGGCTGGCTGCATCACTCATGTCATCCTTGGTGTCAACATATAGAGAAAGCCAATATGGACCGACAGTATTTCATGAAGCCCTACCTCTCAAAGAGCAATGGAATTAATGAAACGTATATGCAAGACATTCAAGGCATGCATTGGTTGTAACACTTTAAAACTTTCTTTAGGCATGACTGTAGGTCTACCCAGTGACCATGTTCTTTTACTCTGACCGACATGAAGCCCACCTTCCTGCCATTGACAACGCATCTCGTCTCTGGTATATCATAAAGAAGCTTCTACCTATAGCTATGTGACAGCGGATTGGAAGGCATATATAGTAGCAGTGAACTAGACTCATGTACACGCATGCATAATAAAATGATGTGGGCTAACCATCCCTCATTCGTGTCATGCTGCCAACAAAAAAAACCTTTCTCTCAAGCAACTTTACTGAAGTTTTATGAAAAAAAACAGAAGATATACTTCCTATGCAGAAGTCGTCATCAGTGCACAAATGGCCTGAAACAACATAATATATCTCACCTACATAACATGAATAAACATTGCCCACATGCCATTATTAAAATTGCATGTTAACTGGTCGTCAAGTCAATCTAGCCGATAAAGGCTTTACCAGCATCATTTCTTCAGGCAAAGCGAAAATGTTTTTTTCATGTTTTGATACATATGTTATATCTGAAATATTAATTTATGTGCAAAAATGCCCCATTGATTTTGTGTTATCTGAGGTATGATGGCTACAAAAATGATTAAATAACAGTATACCAGCTCAAATGTTACTATATGATTCAGTAAATCTATGTTTTGCAAGGGTTTGCAATTGTGCAAGTTCTCCAGTGCCACAAATAAAAACTGAGAATGAAATTTCAATTTTTTATTTCTTGGTACTTACGTTCGATTGCTATCAAAAATAAAGTGTAACTCAATGTTTGCTCTGAAATCGAGCACTGCAACCAGACCTCACCTAAAGAAGGTTGAGACACTATATTAATTACCTGGAGTTTAAATCAGTTGGAATAAAAGATGGTAGGGTCTTGCATCTTCAGCTTTGTTTTATTTGGGATCAACAAGCTCGTGGTCGGGGGTCATGCATAATTATCTTTCCTAGCTCATTGACATCATAAAAGAACTGAAGCTTGTAAAGCCACATTTGCAAAAATTAAAGATTAGGACTGGGCATGTGCCCCTGAACAGCAGAAAGCAATATTCACGTAACCAATGAGATGAATACTGTGAACCCTGTCGTACATCAAACGGTTCTCCAAAAAATTTGAGAGGTATGCTCAGTCATATCCCTGATGTGGTTTGTGATACAACTATAGGAGCCAGAGAGCTTCAATAGGACTGACAGAATAAGTTGGTATGAATTCATGATATTAGAACAATACAACAATGAAGATTAAAAACAAATGAGCCACAGGAACACAAGCGCCAATTCGCGGCTGAAGTTTACTCGGAATTACTGAACAGATATGTACTACATCCACACGGCAATATGCAAAATTGACCAGCAATTCCAAAAAATAGAAAAAAAACAAGTTGTACCCAAGAGTGAAAAATTTGTTTACGCTGCAGTTTAGTTGAAAGAAAGCTGATGTATGATTGTTTTTCATTTTGACTGTACCTTCTCATTCAGTTCCTTTTTTTCAAAGCATCATCACAGGATAACTCAGGAAGCTTGTGCTCGCGCACGTTACTCACCAGTCTTTTTTCCTTCTTTGTCGTGCCAGTCTAAAAACCTGAAAGCTTACTGGATCTGATGATTAGATGTAGTAGTTCTTCCCCTTCTTGTTTATGTGAAAATCCACTAGTGTCACACACTTCTGGTGAGGCCCCGCCGATCCAACATCGACGTGCGTTAGACTCACAGGCTTCCACTTAACGCTTCAGCCTGCGACGCCTGAAAGGCCTCGAAGTGGCACATTTCAACTTTATTTGTAGGTTGATCGACCCGTGCGGAGTTGCACGTGTGGTGATTTGTGGGCCTTACCGACGTACCCATAGAGCAGACACAGAGAGTTGATTACACAGAAACAAGCATTTAATTAGGACAGGGCCAAAGAGAGGAGTTTACAAAAATAACATAGGACTACTACTACTACTACTACTACTAAAACTTATACGCAATGGAAAAGAACAGCTATAAAACAAACAATGCTCTAAAAGAACCCCACAAAAGGTACAAACAAATAAATTTACGCGGAATGTTAATAAAATAACGACAAGTTATAACTCAGAAAAGAGGGATACAAGGAAATAATTACAGAATGATTATGGGGGTGCATTTGAATTTTTAAGTGTGACGCAGCGCACACAACTACGAATACTTAAAAAGCTGGTTATAATAAATTAACAGTTAAAAAAAGCCACAGTAAAAAGTTAAATACGGACCAGGCCAGCTCTCGGTACACGTAGGGGAGTTGACGGGTGCCGCTGAAGATCTCGCCGGCTTGGTAGAAGACGAGGGTGCCCGAAATTGCAGCCGTCTCAATACGTTGCGCGGGTCACTCCATGCTTGCTGCCTACGCTAGACTTGCGACACCGACGACCGCACTTCTTGCTGTCTGTACGGCAACTGCCTATTGCCATGCCGTCCCAACTTTTTCAGTGGCGTACGCGTGCTCCCGTCCCACCTGGAGGTAATTTCCTTATTCTAGACCACCCGTGCCCCTTTCGGTACAGGTGCAGGGAAGACGAGCCGGCGCCATGCTGTGTCGTTAGTCGCCGGATGTCATCCTCCCAACACAAAAGCGCCCTTCCTTGGAAGATGGGGCCCACAGACGATCCGAAAATTGGAGTCATTTGTGACACAGTCCCCTTATCAAGAATATTGCTGCGTAATATTCAAGGAAATCCCGAACGCGCAATTTTCGACATTTTTCAGTGTTCCGGTCGTCCACCAACGCGTTCTTTTTCGCGCACCATTTCGCTGACGTGGACGACACCACAGAGAACAACCGACACACCACACTTCACGGTTACTATAAGGTGAGTGCCATAAATCACGCACAACGTCACGGCCAAACACACTCGTAAATATAATCACAAAAATACTGCATGCTTCAAAGGAAAGGCACGTAAGCATTCTTTGATGCCACATATTCAAAAAATACACGCTGGAAGCGGTATACAAAAGTCACCTATTGAAACGCAGCTTTCAAAAAAGATGAATGAAAAAAAATCGGCATGGTCACCTGCACACAGTTCCTGAACTTGCTCCACACTAGAGCACTTAATTTTAAATTAGTATTAACCATAAAAGCTTTGAGGAACATATATCGTCATGTTTATCACACGTGCGTACCGTGATAGACTTTGACTATATGACCAGCAAGTTTCTTTAAAAAATCCAACTAAATGAAATAAAAATGTCCCTCAAACGGAGCTTCCCTAACGTAACGTTGAGTAAGATTAAACAACAGAACATCGTCTAAAATACAAGGACGACAAAAGAAAATCAATAAAATGGCTAAGCGATTGGTCCCAACATTTATCAAATGCTCCAAAACGAAAAGACAGAAATGAACATTGTTTAAAAAAATGTCCTTTTTCTTAAGGCTACGTTTTCACTTCGATGTACGTAACCTTTATCCGTGCTCGAGGTGGTCGCGCTCTTGGGGGAGCCGTTCGAAGCAGCCAGGGCAGACAAACGGCCCCTACACGGACAGCTGTTTCCCGTTAGTCTACCCCTCGGAGGCATACCTTCATTTACACCACGTTCTACAGAAACGGGTCTTCGAACCACGTCGTGTAGCTCGGCCGAGATGCGCTGCCTCGCAAGGCTCCCTGCGTTTCGAGCAGGACAATGGAGCGAAGGGGTTTGGCTCTTCCGAGCTCCACAAAGAAATGCCTGCCTCACTCGTTTATCTGTCAGGCAGTTTGAAGCACAGTGACGCACTCGACTGGCGAATGCCACAAAACACACACGAAGCTTTCGTTGCGTTGATTGCCGTTTGGCAATTCGCGATTTTCCGGGTTGCTTTGCACTCTTCGTTTTCCTTGTGCGGCGCCTTTTTTGTTTTTGCACGTTGCCCAGTGCTCACTTTCGAGAAGTCCGCTTGCAACATTTGCAGAGCAGAACTGGTCTCGCCTGTCTCATCGGCTTGAATGTCTATACAGTGGGGATTTTCTGTTAACTTGTGGACACCCTGACTTGTTGGAAACTTGACAAACGGCTGAACAATGCAAGCGTCTTCCTCAGGGCTGCACCACTCGCACCTGGGAGAATGACTTGCCCCAACATTGCCCAGCTCGCAGTGTGCGTCAGCACACGACTTTGTCCCGCTGGGTCATCGCCTGCCGGACTGACGGTACTGCGAACTTCACAGTTAGCTGCCGTGGCGACGCACATACAGGGTGGCTGTGCCAAATTCATTACAGATGGCATTTCTTTATTAACAAGACTCTCCAGACATGGCGCCTCGTCACCATCATTGTGCCTTTCAGTGACCTTTGTGACCACAACGGGACTTTCAGCAGCTAATTCCTTAGGTTCACTCGTGAACCCGATGTTTGCCTCATCAGTACTGTTATTTGGCCGGCTCTCAGCGGTTTGGCACCTATTGGCCCTTTGCGCCTTTCGTGTCTTGCATCCCAGGTCTCAAACATGCGCCGTCTACTTTCGATTTTCTGGCGCAGTAGCTGAACATCATCCTGGTACGACTGCTTGTTCAGATCTTGGTTGGTCACGCTACTTGGCGTTCCTGCGGCTAAGCTGGCACCCGACTGCTCCTCTTTAAGTCTATTTCGTTCTTTTTCGACGCAATTGTATAACTGCCTGCCTACAAACCAAAGGTTTCGCCCCTTTCAATCAGCTTATCAAACTTCGTGCCGTCCATTGTTACAACAGTTGTTTACCAACAAAACAATATTAGGACGTCTACATACTGCACGCTCAGAGTTACGTCAGTTTTCCAGACATCACCACGGCGGTCGGCCAGTCCTGTCGTGGACGCCAGATAATGTCCCACACTTCGGGTGAAGCTCCGCCGATCCAACATCGACGTGCAGCAGACTCGCAGGCTTCCACTTTACGCTTCGACCTGCGACACCTGAAAGGCCTCGAAGTGGCACATCTCAAATTTATTTGCAGGTTGGTCTACCCGTGCGGGTTGCACGTGTGGTGATGTGTGGGCCTGAACGACGCACTCATAGAGCAGACACGGAGATATGATTACACAAAAACAAGCATTTATTTAAAACAGGGGCAAAGGCAGGAGATTACAAGAGTAACATAGAAAAACTGATACACGCGATGGAAAGAACAGCTATATAAAAAATGGCTAAAAACACTACAAAAGCTACAGGCTAAAGAAAAATACGCGGAATGTTAACAAACTTATGACATGAATCAAAGGAGATACAAGAAAAAAATTACATGAAAAAGATTATGGTTGCGCTTTTGAATTTCTAGTGCAACGCTGTGCGCACAGCTAGAAATAATAATAAAAGCTGGTTGTATTAAATTAACACTTTAAAAAAGAAACAATAAAAAGTTTCATAAACACCAGGTAAGCTCTCGGTGCACGTAGGGGAGTTGACGCGTGCCGCTGAAGATCTCGCCGGCTTGGTAGACGACGAGGGTGCCCGGAATTGCAGCCTTCTCAATACGTTGCGCGGGTCACTACTCCATGCTCGCCGCCTACGCGAGACTCGCGACACCGATGACCACAAGTCTTGCTGGCTGTACGTCAACTGCCTATTCCCATGCCGTCCCAACTTTTTCAGTGGCGTACGCGTGCTCCCGTCCCAGCTGGAGGTAATTTCCTTTTTTTAGACGACCCGTGCCCCTATCGGTGCAAGTGCAGAGAAGACGAGCCGGCGCCACGCTGGGTCGTTAGTCACCGGATGTCGTCCTCCCAACACAAAAGCACCCTTCCTTGGAAGATGGGGCCCGCGGACGATCCGAAAATTAAAGTTGTTTGTGACAACTAGTATGAACTCTTTTCGACTTCACTGTTGCTATAATTGTTGTGTATCTTGTGCCTGACTAGTTCTTTTTTGAGTTCACTCTAGCACACTGGAATAATTCTAGCTATTCAGACTCCCGGCAGCTTTAGTGCAATGAACTGAATTTGTCGCTGACAGTAAGTCACTGCTGCAAATTTTCCTGCAGTTCACTGAATCAATGACAATTTTAAGGCAAATAAGTAACAAGACAGCTAGTGATGCATTTTTCATATGAAAAAGTTTTTTGGAGCAAGGCAGGTCATTAGATTTTAAAAAAAGGCCATATAAATTGAGGAACATGAGAGCCCTATCTGTATACTTTTAATAATATTAATAATGATGAACATGACAGCCTAGTCTGACAGGGCTATACAAAAAGCACGTTGATTGTCATTCTGTGATCAGCTTCCAAGCCTCACTTTAGCTTAAGCAATCGTGGTTTCATCCACTCATTGCATGTGGAAAGATAGCATAAACACAGTACAAATATTTTTTTATGATATACACAGTGTCATTAGAGCAACAATTTGGTTTTTTATTTCTAACACTATTCAAATTTGCAATAACTAAAAAGCGTCTCAAAGTTTACATGCCTCTTTTACTGATATTTATGTCTTTCAAGCCTTTCATTAGGCACAACTACTACACTAACATGTCAACGTGAATATAACGAATGGCTCAGACGTGAAAGGTGGTCAAAGATGACCGTACAGGCTATTGCTCATTTATTCGAAGGACAACATCTGCATGCAGTCGCACCAGTGCCCTGTGTCTCCTTCCATTTGAACACACTCCCAGCAAGAATGAAGGTGGTGAACATATTAGAGAGAAATTCGGTGAGACGCTTTTATATAAACCTGGAAGCAAGAGCATTTTAAGCACGTAAAGATGAGCTGGGTGTGCGTTTATGCCCCTGTTTCACACCATGGCGATAAGCAGCAGGTTATTGGAATGTTGTTATTGTGTTTGTTAGGTCGAGATTTCGGTTGAAAATGTTGAGTGTTGCCAGTGTTCAATATTTCTCGCGGCATCCCCTCTAGCATAAGTTCATGGTTGGTGGTTAACGTGTTCATTGTGTCGCATTGTAGTCTGCCTTCATGTCTCGTTCACTTGCAGTCAGCACTTTTGAGGGTATGTTCAGGAGTTGTACTGAAGCCATTGTTAGGATCCAGGTTCAAGTATCTTCCATCAGTGCATAAGAGCCGGATTTGAGTAATGGCTTTCTTCTCCATCGGTGTGTATTTCTTTTAATGTTCTTGTGCAAGAAAGGCATTCAAAGTACATTTTCATGCCTTTTCTGTGCTGCGCATGAACTGGTGGCATGCCTGAAAGGTTTTTCTTTTTGTTGTGGTGTTGTCTCAGTCAGGGCCACACAGCCTTCTGTTGCTTTAGAATATTTCGCTTCGTGGGGATTGCTTTTTGCATTCTTCTTCAGTACATTGTACTATTTTGAAAGCAGGTACCAGCAGGTGTTGACTGTGGTGCTTTAATTTGTTGTCTACATATTTCTCGCTAGATTCATTAGCACACAAAGCAAGAAGCCAAAGTATGGTGGTAACATTTGCTTTGAGTTTTCTGTTGTTCTTATAGTATTTTAGCAAGGGTCGGTGCTAGGATTGGTCTATACCAAAGGTGCACCCACGTTAAGTGAGGTCATTCAGGAGGAGCACAGAAGCGGGAAACTTGGCCATTGTGTTACGCAATTTTCCCTCTTGGGAACATGGTCGTAACTCATAGTCAGAACACAACACATGGGTCACGCGAAAATTGGTGAAGGGGGAGTGTCCAGCCTCCCAGTGCCTACCTTGGCACCACCCCTGATTCCAGCCTGTGTCATTTGACTGCGGACGACCTCGCGTGACTGTTCTTCCTCATGCAGTCATTGTTTGTCAGTTACTTACTCGCCTTATCAGTTGAAGACTGTTCATGTGTTGAAGATAAACCTCCGTTGGTTCTTGTTTTGTCATTTGCTGATGGCGTATTTTCAGTTTCTTTTCATCATCATCATCATCATCATATTTTATTTCCTTAAAGACCCCACCAGGGGGTATTACATAAGGGGTGGATGTACAGGATATGAAAAACATTTGCCACATAAGGGGTTGGTATACAGGATATAAAACTTTTGCTACATTCAAAGTATAAAATATTGCTACATAGGTGTGGGTATATACATTGCCATAAAGTTTCACTGACAGAGATGAGTTGTTACATTTTTAGCGAAAGTTGATGGGCAGGTGATTGTGACGACGTGGTTTGGGAGGTCGTTCCAGTCCTTCACAGCACGCGGAAAGAAGGATGCGGAGAAGGTAGCTGTCCTAGTGCGGTAACGGGAGACTTGGAGGGGGTGGCTGGTGCGGTGCGAAATGTACGTCGGAGGGATGACGTATGGAGGATGGTTGAGGGGCGAATGAAACAGCTTATGAAACAGGGAAAGAGTGTCTATGTGGCGTCGAAGGGCAAGTGGCTGCAATCCAGATTGGGCTTTTAAGGATGAAACACTGATTCATAAAAATATGACGAATGTATGAATCGGACTGAGCGATTTTGAATTGATTCAAGGTCATTGATTAGGTAAATTTGAGGTGGATTCCATATTGCAGAGGCGTATTCCAGTTTTGGCCTGATGAGGAATGTGTATGCGAGAAGTTTTACGTGTTGAGGTGCGCAACGCAGATGACGTTTCACGAATCCCAATATTTTGTTTGCAGATGAGATAATGTTTGTGACATGCGCATTCCAAGTTAGATCAGCGGACAGTGTGACACCTAGATATTCGAAACACTGTACTATTTCTAAAGGGGCGTTAGTGATTTGGTATGGGAATAGGAAAGGATTTTTGCGGCGAGTGAATGAGACAACCTTACACTTGTTGCGGTTAAGTTTGAGAAGCGAATTGTCACACCATTCTTGAATGTTGTTCAGATCGTGTTGTAGGGTTAGTTGATCGGAACCATTAGTTATTGTATGGTAGCATTAGTTATTGTATGGTCAGTGTACCCTTACCCCCGAATGCAGAGATGTTACTTGACTCGTACTTGACTCGTTCTCGACTCAAGACAGTCTTGCCGGTCACCATAAATCATCCTCGAACTTGCGGACGACTTGAAGGCGACTTGGCTCGGTCGAAGTCAGGACAAGTTTTAAGTCAGCTGCGGGGCTAGCTTGCAAGCGACTCACGTGTTATTCAAACATGGCCACCTCTCAAACGGACGTCGCGCGGAGGGTGGCGGCTTTTGAGTTTGCTTGCCTCGCCATAAGCGTAGCATTTTCTGAGGCGCACTGCCTGCCGAAGATTCTTGGACCCGCTTTACGTAACCGAGGAAATCCGATGGAGTTGTACGACGAGGAGCAATTCCACGGTCGATACAGATTCACGAAGAACGCCGTGCGGCAGCTGCTGGAAATGTTGCCGCTTTGTGAAAGTGGGAACAACCGAGGACAGCCTGTGCCTCCAGTGTTACAGCTACTGATGGCTCTCGGGTTTTACGGCGCTGGCACGTTCGAAACAGTCACCGGGAATCTCATCCGCATTCGGTAGTTGACAGTTTGCCGTGCAGTAGGAAAGGTTACGCCACTCATCGCAAAGCACCTGTACGCAATGCTGGTGCGCTTTCCGCAGCCGGCAGCACTTTCTATAGCTATGCGGGACTTTTTTGAAGTGGCTGAGTTCCCTGGTGTTACAGGCTGTGTCGACTACACACACGTGCGTATTAATAGCTTCGGTGGGGACGACGCCAAGGAGTTTCGTAACCGCAACGGCCATTTCTGTTTTTCCTTAAACACGACGACAATTTCCGCCTCTTTCAGTACAAAATTGACTCGGCGCTGTGTCTGTGTGCCTCGTCTATCATTTTGTCCCGTCTAGGGCGCTGTTTCTCGCTTAGAAAGGCATCGCTTGTAGCACAACGCTACGTAAAATTCCACACACATAAAAAAGAGGTGCTCCTGTCACGGTTTCTTTATATCCGCTTCACCATCATGCAGTGATACACATGCTGCACCCCGCGAGACAGAATTCTGCTGAGGGCAACGTCCTGACCCCCGCTTTTTCTCTTGTTTACCTAGCTCAACAAAAGGATACGAATCACATTTGTTCCCAGAACTTTTTTTCATAATAACTGCGACTTAGCCCACTACAGGCATGCACACAGGTGAACAGAAAGGCAAATACCGTGAAATTTGCGTCACCTCGTGAGCCAGGTCAGCACAAATACGTACCGTGGCGTTCGATTGAAAAAAAACGACGAAAGAACCCAACGTGATACTTGTTTCGCCTTCAAACAAGCAACCGTGAAGAAACGCGCCGGATCTGGGTGGCCACTAAAACCAGCAGGCAACGAACGTTTTACCGAAGCAACACTGCGCATCGCTCTGGCGGCAGGCATCACGTGCCGCTCGTTAGCCGTACAATGGCAAGAATATGCTAGTGGCCTTTTGTTTTTATAGTTGCTGTTATGGATGCCTTAAGCGAACAACTTCATTATTACTCTCGTTAGCAGGCGAGCAGCGTGCTTCTGCTTTGAAGCTCGTTCTTGACTTGACCAAGCAAGACAGCCTGAGCATCTATGAAACGCGAATGCTGACTTGGGCGTTTTGAAGTCCGCTGCTTGCTTCACGCCGACTTGCTCAAGTTAAGTTGAAGTCGCTAGCCAAGTAACATCTCTGCATTCGGGGGTTATTTTACTTGGCTGGAAGATCAGTACCGTTACAGCTTTCAACTATTAGCATGTTATTATGGACTTTGAAAGTTCTCGCCGCTTTTTTCTTCGTCATTGTGTTTTGGATGGTTGGCACGTCAGTAGTTCTTCTCTCAGCTGGTAGTGTTTTTTAAGTAGGACTTCGTCACTGCAGCCTCCTGGTACTTAATGCAGTTCTCACTCAGCCACCCTTATTGGCACAGCAGAATACCTGAAAAGTGTGGACTATTTATTTCTGGTGTGCCCTTTTTTGGTTGCGGCTGGTCTATCTTTGCAGTGGTGGTGTCCTGAGTATGTATTACTTGCCCGACAGGAAAAGCCTTTGCTTTTAGTTGGCTGCAAATCACGTGCGAAGAGTACTATTAACACTTGCTAAGATTATAGCCCCTTCACTTGTGAATTATGATGCACTGTCAATAAACGTGGCAAATTCGGATAGCACAATCACAAGGCACTCAATATTACATTTCAAGGAATAAAATGATGTGTTAATTTGTGTGAGCTTCAGCAAGCTAATACAATTTCTATGAAATAAATACTTCATCATTCTGCTGTAAATTATACTTAATTTTGATATAAAAAGAATGAAATCATAAGCTTCTGAGGTGTGTGCAATTAGTTTTTTATTGAAATAATTTTGGAAGAAGAAAAGCAACACTTGACGTTGTGTTTTAGAACATGATTTGAACGACCTAATAAAGATAACAGTTTTTTCACTAGAATGATCAGCTACGGTTGTGCGTAGCAGACGGAGGTCAAGTCAGGACACACTGACTAGGAAGAAAGTTCAGTTCATCTGACGAACCATGTAATTTACTCTATTCTGACCTCAAGCTGGCACAGCTAGCATAAACAAATTGCGTACACAAATGTTGCCACTGTTGCTAAAGGGTTATATTTGTTTTTTTAGAAAAATGTTTCTGTTTGAAAACATAAGGTCGCATAAACCTTGAAAAAAATGCTTGAACATGTGTCATGGACTTATAACCTGTGATATAGGCGGATTTATATGTAAGAACAAGCACCGGGAGAAATTTGTGAATTGTTGTTGTGGTGTTGGCTATAGCACTCCTTTAACTTGCGGTTGCGACTACATAGGCCAATCTGGAAGGTGTGTGAATGAAAGACTAAGGGAACACAAGTACAATGTAGAAAGAGCTGTATGTGGTCACTTGGCCCTTCACTGTCAGAGGTGTGGTTGCGTCCCTATGTTCCAAAACACGCGTATACTCTTTAAGGTCCGTGACAGAACCACACTTGAAATTATCGAAGCTTTTGAAATAGACAAAATGAAAGAAAAATGTGTGAGTGTGGCTTCCATAGCATTATCATCTAAAGAAAAGAAGTATCTAGAATCTTCACTTTGACGGGCTAGTGTAGATTGTCGCTATCGGTGATGACACATGCATAGGCTGTGCTGTATTCTTGACGTGACATTATCCTGGTTTTATAAATCTACTGTTGTATAAAACAGCGTGTGTGATCGCAAAAAAACATTAGTTGCAAGTTAGCGCTGTGTGTGTTCATCTTTCCTTTGTGTGTGTCCTTGTCGTGGTGCGCTATACCAGTGAAAATGATGAATCTCAACCAACTAGCCCGGCAACGTGCCTTAATATAGGCGGAACTTAGTGTGGCGGAGAGATAGGCGGATGACGTACTTGGTCTTTAGTGCAGACAAGTCGGGTATGTGTTATTCGGTTCTCGGTACCCCATCGCTGAAAATTTTAGGGGTGAGCCATTTGCCCAGTGTCCCATTTTTGGCTGCACCACTGCATTACCTATGAAGCACCTATTTCGCACTTTTGTGCCTTCAGTAGCTCATCAATTAAACTCCCTCTCTCGTGGACGTGACCATTCCAGCCATTGCTAATACAGATAAGCTAAGTATCTTGATCTGCATGTCAAACTTAAAGTGAAAAGGGACGTTTTCGTTTGAAAAGCCTTGAGGAAACATGTTCGTATACCACATGAATATGATAACCAATGAGAACTTCGTGTGTAGAGCAGTTTAAGTCACAAAGATATAAAATATGGGAAGAGTGATATGCACAAGCTACTTTGGCAAACTGAGCCTTTCCTTGCTTTTAGTTCTGTTAGACTCTTCCACTGATTGTAGGACGTCCTCAAGACACATATACCACAAAATTGCACATAGAGTATGTGATAATTAAGATAAATGAACTAGTTTTTCGCTGATCACAACGATCCTGTTTTCTCTGGTGTACTGAGTCTGGAGAAATTAAACTATAAAATTATGACTGAGCTAGATTCAGAAACATTGTGAGAAATAAATTTTAAGATCTGACATGCCAAATATGCAAAACAAAACGCTCAGGTGCTGAGGGGACAGACTCTTCAGCACTACAAACAGTCACTCACTCGTAGCTTAAGATTTATTCATAAATATTGCCTTTCAGTTTCGAGGACCAGTCCTGACGCCAGCTGTCAAATGATCCTCCTAATGTTCTGGAGATTACAGCAATTTTGAACACATTTTCCGGTTTGCAAGTTGTACGTCCAATGATTTCTCGAAAGACAGCGAGCTGTCCTTAGGCACCCCACAAAATGGAAAATGAACAATTTACAGCGAGTGTGAAATAAATCTCTCTCTTTTACAGGAACCAGCCTGCCAGATCTGAGCAGAGCACTTCCTTCTTTCCACAGATTTAAAACAATGCAGGAGGGAAGGGGCAAAAAGCGGTTCTTAGTTCTGTATTTGATAAAACTACACGACGCCGTAAGCGTGCGTGTTTCTTGTTTTTAAACGTTTTTGCCTACGTGTTAAGTGTTCTATGCATCAGCACATATGAACTCACGAAAACGTTTTTTCGCGCATCTTACTGCAGGCTCAATTAAGCCTACGTGCTGCGTAAGCTAGCTGATGTTTCGACTACAGTAGAGCAATGTATATATATCAAAGTATTTTAATCAAAGTATATATATACTATGATATGATATATATTATATCAAAGTATATATATCAAAGTAACAAAAAAGCGTTCCGCAACAAAACTGTAACTGGCGACGACCCACGCAGACAAGGTGCCCGACGCTCACGCACTCCACCACACTTTACCCACCGTCTTACAGGTAAATAGTGTGGTCGTTGCGATACAGGATTCGAGCGTCGGTGCGTGTGTCAGATTACGGCGAAGGCGTGTGACGATTCAATCACCGTAACGCAACTGATAAGCCCAGTTCCCACACGTCAAGCACTTGTGTGCGGTTAACTGGTACAGCGCTGTCAATGCGAAAAAACCAAATCGGTCGGGGCGATAGCAAAGCAGGACGCACGATACGATACGCTTTGCGTCCGATATCTGAGAAGTCCAAAGCGCTTGGCGTGGCATCGCCGGCGTGATGCGACGAAACGAACGCCAGCGCGCGGGCGTGCCGGGTCACTTCGAAGTGGGTCGCGTATGGCAGGGGCATCCGCGGTTGCTTCATCGCACAGATCTGCACGATTTTCATCTAGGAAAGCACCGCATCGAACGTCTGACAGGCGACAAACTCGATAAATGTTTATCAGTAAAATAGTCTACCTTGCGCAACTTCAATCAACAATCATGCATATCGATTAGGTGTGCATCATTTATAGACAAAAGTTTATTACTCATGCGCCCGGCATATTACTCTCTTAAAATTGAAAAATCGACACGTGAGTGGGGCCAGAACAGCGCCAGAAGTAGCAGACGCAGAAATCAGCTCATACCGGTCCAATGTTATGCCAACAAAATTGATTCTTTAGACGACGACGGCAATAACGTTCGAACGACGGGCCATTATTGCCAGCCTAATTGCATGGCTCCGCCCATATTGGCTGCTGGTTGTATAACTCGGTCCAATGTGGCTGTTTTAAAACGCTGGCACGGCCAGTATTGGTGGAAAGTTCTGAAAGCTGGTCCAGCATAACCGTTCTATTCGGCTGGCACAGCCATAATTGGCGGTACGTTGTCAATGCTGGTCCAACATCGCCGTTCGATTCGGCTGGCATTGCCATTATTGGCGGTACGTTATCACCTGGGCCATTCTTGGGCCATGAACTGCCATCTATCCCCAACATTGAGCCAACGTTCTGTGCTGCCTGGGCAGGGTGCACCAGCATGCCTCACAGGAGAAGTGTACAACAAATGAAGTGAAAAAAAAGAGAATAAAATTTCAAAAGGCTAACACAAACCAGTCTAACATAACAAAAACAAGTAGGTAAACAGCAACAGCGGCAAAAATTGGCAGTGAACGTGTACAAGAATTGAAGTGCGCTCACGGTAACAAAGGTAAACCAACAAAAATAAAAAGCTAAAAAATAGAATGGTGAAAATGTGTAGTGAAGGTGTATAAGAAACGAAGTGTGCCAACAGTAATAAGGGTAAACAAACATCACAATAAAAGGTAAATTTAAAAATATAAAATATAAAAACGGTGACAGCAATGAAAATGAACTCAGCTAGGTGTGCCGCAATAGCCGGTAGAGAACAGGTCGAAAACAAGTATAGAAATTGTGCAAATGCTGGTAATTAGCAAGTGTACGCGAGAATGGCTGATCTATTATGTGGGTGAAAACGTCAGCTTTTCAGCGCTTTCTTTAGTATCAGATGATACGGCCCTAAATTTATCGATAAAAAAGGATTCGCGCACCTCTCGTTCGTGGTGTGATAGAAAACCGGATTCCAATATCGCTGATGTAAGTTAGTCAAGCGAATGCCCCGGTATGCTGACGTGCTTCGAAAGGGGCAGTTTGGGAAATGTGGTCACGTTTGCTTTGTGGTTACGAAAACGTAATCTAAATGGCGTTTCAGTGCGACCTATATATAGGAATTCGCAAAATGGAAACGACGGACGTAAGTCTCGTTTCTCAAAACACACACACAGACAGATATATATATATATATATATATATATATATATATATATATATATATATATATATATATATATATATATATATATATATATATATATATATATATATATATTGACGCCTGTTTACATGTGGAATAAATAGATGAGGGGGGATTTACTGGACACGAGGTATTGGGCCTCTAGCTTCACTCGAGACCGAACAAGACAATATTGTGACTCAGCTGTTGAGATCACACTACTTTCGCTGTCTCAAAGTGTACCTGCGTTTTTTTTCACGTAATACCGCAACAATGGTGGAGGTGCAGAGCTGCAACCCTGCCTGATGCTCGACAAGCCCGCTGGGAGCCATTCGTCGAGTTCCGACGCAATGTCACTTGTTGAAGCTCTGGTTCATCGCTCTAGTCAATGGAAGCGAGGCCTCGCGCCAGAGCCCACTCCTTCGCTGGAACCTGCTAGGCACCGTACGCCTTAACCAATGGTCAATGCAAGCCCGCAACAGGTTCCAAAGGCAGCTTTCCGACGCAAGCATCTCAGGTGACTATTTTTAACCCCTCGTTTCCGATCGCTTTAGTGGCGGTGCCCATGAAGACGTTGACGACTGGCTTGACCACTACGAGCGTCCTGCCAAGATCAATCAGTGGTCGGAACAGAAAAAGCTTTCTCGCGCCTATCTATATCTTGACGACAGTGCTCGTACTTGGTATGCAAATACAGAAGGCAATCTGTCAGCTTGGCCCGACTTTCGACAGAAGTGGCCCGGCTTTTGGCAGAAGCTGGTCGATACCTTCGCCAATGCCGATCGAAGGGAACATGCGCAGCAGTTATTGGAGCCACAGGCTCAAAAACCCAACGAAATCGTTGCAATGTTTGCCAAGGACTTTACTCGTCTGTTTCGTCGAGCAGACCCACGCATGACGGAAGATAAAAAGTCGAGTTATGTCATGCGAGGTGTCAAGGAACAGCTTTTCGCCGGGCTACGTCACAACCGTCCAAGTACCGTGAACTTCATAGGGAGGCTACAGCTATTGCGCGGACCATTCATTAACGCTTCAAGCAATATAACCACATGTCCAGCAATGTCCCTATCTATGCTATCGCCATGACGTCTGACAGTCAGAGCTTCTTGCGAGACTTTATTAGGGTGATAGTGCGCGATTAACTGCAAGGTTACGGACTCCAGTTGCTAAAACTCCTACTGCGTCGGTCGTTGAAGTCGTACTCGACAAAATCCACCAAGCGTTGTCTACAGTTTGGTCCTGGTGCCCAGCAGCGTCCCATGAGCTACGCTGTCGCTCTCCAACGCCAACCACCCCCCTATGCCGACGCTGTACCACCAGGTGCCAATGGCTCTTTGGTCTCCGCCGCAAGAGCAGACACTGCACCAACCACCCACGCTGCAGCCACACAACCAACCGTCCCCAGCCACCCTATGGGCATCGACGCCAGGGGAGATGCTAAGACCTCCACCGACCCGAAAAACAGATGATTGCGCACAGTGGGCAGACGTCCACCATGCTTTCATTGTAGAGGTGGAGGCTATATTGTCCGTCATTGCTGGCATCGAGGTAATTCATTCCGTCCTCATTGACCTTAGTTTGACGGTCGACGTGCCAACGACGGATACACTCCTGTCCCGTGACGACACCTCTTCCTGCGGAACCCGTTCTCACTTTGAGGACAGCTGTACCGCTGTAGAGCAGGCAATGCCTACTCACCCTCCTGGTCCGAGACATCGATCCCGCTCTCCGTCTCCCGCGCGCTCGCCTTTGTCGCACCGCCACTTCTACGTGCGCCTTAATGCAAGAAGGACACCTAGCCTACGCCGCGAACACTCAGGGTGGCGACCTCCGAAGGGAAGGTTGCAGGCCACAAGGATGATGACTAAAAGCCCCTAGAGCATGACGTCGTACAGCTGATAAGCCATGAAAGCGATGAAACTGTGACTGCCAGCCTTAGTGTTCTTGACGGCCAGAAAGTGACAGCTTTAGTCGACAGTGGTGCCGACTTCTCTATTATCAGTAATGACCTTGCCGACAGCCTCCAAAAAATGATGACGCCATGAACGGGCTCTCATACAAGAATGACAGGCGGCCAGTTATGCATGCCCTCGGGAAGATGTACAGCAAGTATTGACATGGCAGGTTCTCATTTCACTGCGTCCTTCGTCGTTATCACCGCATGTTGCAGAGATGTAATTCTTGGCATGGATTTTTTACGGGAAGATGGTGCCATCATCATATGAGAGAGCTTGAATACGTTTTGCAAGAGTTTGGGCTTACCCAATCTTCCAGAGGCTCGACCAAACCAACTGCATCTTACTGATCACGACGTGGTTCTTGCTCCTACGTCATGCACGCTTGTGTCTGGGGCAGCTGCTGCCCATTTTGATGCCGAACGAGTTGCAGACCGAATAAGCTCGCTGCTCCTCACCCAAGGTATTTCCGTCACATGAGGTATCGTCAGAGTTGCTGCTGGACGCACGGACTTGATGCTGACCAATTTGAGTGCTTAGCGCCAGCACCTTCAAAGGGGCACGGCTGTCGCCTACTTCGACGATGTTGTAGATGCCGAAGACTGCTTGGTGGTAGTCGATGAGGCGCTAAATCTTGATTCAGTGCCTGTTCTGGACGTTAGCTATACTTTGTCTTAAGATGACTGACGTGGACTCCTCGGGCTCCTGGGAGAATTCTAAGACTGCTTTTCAACAACATCAAGAGTTGGCCACACGCCTCTAACGAAGCATCGAATAATTGCTGAGGAAATGACACGAGCTATCCAGCAGAACCCTTATCGCGTGGCTCCAAAAGAACGTCAAGCGATACAACAGCAGGTAGACAGAATGCTTGAAGGTGACGTGATTCAACCTCCACAGAACCCCTGCGCATAGCCTGTAGTCCTCGTTAAGAAATAGGACGGCAGCCTACGCTTCTGTGTGAAATACCGGAAGCTAAATCAGGTGGCTAAGAAAGACGAATATCCACTACCGCGTATAGACGAATCTCTCGACAGACTTCCACATGCTCGATACTTTTTTCTATTGAGTTGTGGAGTGGATATTGGCGAATCGAGGTAGACCCGAGAGACCACGAGAAGACCGCTTTTTAACAACAGATGAGTTATATGAATTTAAGGTTTGCCATTCGATTTGTGCTCAGCGCCTGCTACTTTTCAGACTCCAGGATACCATGCTTTCTGGTTAGAAGTGGAAAACCTGCTTAGTATATCTCGACCACGTCATAGTGTTCTCCGCAACGTTTGACGAGCACCTTGAAAGGCTTGAGGTGGTCTTACCTGAGAAGTGCCTAAGCCTGAGAAGTGCCACTTTTCCTAAGAAAAGCTGCGATTTCTTGGCCACGTCGTCAGTCGTGCAGGTGTTCGTCCCGATCCTGAAAAAATTGCAGCCATGAAATAGTTCCCTGTGCCAACCAATAAAAAGGCTGCCAGACGCTTTTTGGGTCTTTGTGCATATTATCGACGATTATTCGCTAACTTCACACTCGTAGCATCACCGTTAGTTAACCTCACGAGAGAACGTCACCTTTGAGTGGAAGAACGAGGAGGAAGCTGCTTTAACAATCTTCGCCAGAGACTACAAACACCTCCAGTCCTTGCGCACTTCGACGAGAGAGCCCCTACGATGCTTCAGACTGATTCTAGCAATGTTGGTCTGGGAGCTGTGCTTGTGCATCAAGAGGGCACAGAAAGGGTAATCGCTTGCGCAAGCAGAACGTTAACACACGTTGAGTCTAATTACTACACGACTGAGAAGAAATGTCTCGCCGTGGTATTGACGGTTACAAAATTCCGTCCGTCTTTATATGACCACCCCTTCAAAGTAATTGCGACCACCACTCACTGTGTTGGTTAACAAATCCTAGAGAACCTACCGGCTAATTAGTGCGTTAGAGTATCAGGCTGCAGGAGTTCAATATGGCAGTCGTACATAAGTCAGGTAGCGACCTATGGACGCCATATGTCTGTCCAGTTCATCCATTGAATTGGCAACCCTATCCGAGGAGAAGGAAACAGCATTTCTTGGTGCTGTCGACATGACCGCCATTGCGCTGCAACAACGTGAAGACGCTGAGTTGCTTGGCCTAAATACTTTGTGAGGAATCAGAGGAATCAGAGGAGGAATTGGAATGAAATGGTCAGTAGATGGTTCTGTCAAGATGCTTGTTATGGTGTAAAGTGAGGATGCGCTTCTGTGGTTCACATACGGTCTTCCCTGTCGAATTGTGTGACGCTAGATGCGGGAGACGTGGTCTGGCTCATACGCCTTGTTTATTCCATTCTCACTTCATCTTTTCTGCCTTTGCTATGTCACTGCCTTCTTACGACACACACACACACACACACACACACACACACACACACACACACACACACACACACACACACACACACACACAGATCCTTCATGAGTAGTCACAACGTGGTTTATTTTGAAATTTAAGCCAGAGTATAACCTTCATCTTGTTGGTGCTCAGACTTGTGCAATCCTAAATGAGAGAGGGTACGCAAAAACAGAAATAGAGAAGAAAAGCTATGAGAAAATAAGGTGTACTCCTCCGGTTACCCCCGTCCGGACCTCTCTCTCCTCTCTTCGCTTCCCTTTGCCTGTTTTCTTTTCCTTTTTTTTCTGTTTTTTGCTTTTAACGTTCACGTTTAGGATGTCCGCGGTCTGCGTATCCCTCCTTCCACTAACGTATTGTTCCCGACCAGATGGTGCCGCATGGCTCTGGCGGTTCAGCGCGGGAAGAAGCTTTTTTAAGAAGTTTAAGTCCTTATCTACAGAGCACCTCGTGGACATCTCGTCGTTCAAATTGCGGCGCCGCGTATTGCGCAGGAACCGTTTCAAGAAGTTTAAGGCTTAAACTACTCAGCGCCTCGTGGACATGTCGTTGTTCAAAGAGGGGCGGCGGGTATTGCTGCGGGAGCTGCGGCCCCTCTGTCAACGATGAGACGTCCACGAAGTGCTGAGTAGTTTAAGGCCTAAACTTCTTGAAAAAGCTCCTTTTTCGCACACCGAACCGCCAGAGCCATGTGGCGCCGTAATGTTGTTATGCAGTTCGGGCAGTGAAGGTAATCCTCCAGAGTTGATAGAAATCTCTTCAGAGGCTTCTTCTACGCCGTTCATTATGAGCGTTTTTCGCCCGTGGTAGCAGGCGAAGTTCGATGCGTCTGAGCTTTCTACTTTGCTTCGACTGCTGTGTGTGCGTGTTGCACACACACAATGGAGATCCATGAACCAGTATGAAAGGGGCAAGGCGTTATAGGGTTTCTGCAGCCGGACACGAGTGCTCCCCGAAGTGTGCAGCTTGTGGCGAAGGTCATTCGACAGGTGACCGAAGTTGCAGAAAATGGCTCAAATCTCCACAGAAAGAACCTCAAGGGCTAGTGTGCACCGATCTACTCTGAACGACACCCAACCAAAGCCACATCAACACTACCGCTGGTTCAGTTCTGATGATGAACAATCTGCCCTGGACCACTGTCCGAAGTTGCCAGAGACTCGCCCCACGGGTTCAGCTCTAGATACAGATCTAGATCAAGATCCCGGACACAGAAGTACTTTACTCACAAGACTCCACCCTATTTCCACTCACACAAGTCACCTAAATTCGGGGCTCCAGGCTCTGCGATCTAGCAAGCGCCCGAACATGGCGAGGTGAGCTATGCATAACATGCTTCTCCCGCTGCTCTTATAATGGCTAATCCAGAATATCAAAGAGTCATTACTGAGAACAAACTCCTCCGTGAGATCTTGGCAGAAATGGAACGAGAGTTGGCCTCCCTAACGCTAACCGCGGTATGGAATCGAGCCAAAAACCTTTCTAAATCAACTGGCACATCTGGCCCGGTTACGATCGAGTCAAAATATATTACAGGTACATTACAACAAGTAATGCAGCAATTGAAAAGCATGCAAAGCTTTTAGCAGTAAATGTTTGCCGAATTTCAGAACCTAAAAAGTTGTATAGATGAATCTATCACCAGCATAAGGGCTGCTGTTCTTAAACAGCCTAAAAGCAGCCCGAGTGTTCTGTCTATCCATCGTGCGAAGCACCTCCCAACCTCGGACAGTGATAGCACTATCCATGGCGAGTAAAACGCGAGCTCACACTGAATATCTCAGAATTTGGCAAAGGAATTGCCGTATCTTCCACAAACGAGCGGCCGCTCTACAACAATTTCTTAATACGGCACCAGTCAAACCAGATGTCGTTTGCCTACAAGAGATTGGCAATAAGCCAGACAAATTTAGTGGCTACTACACGATATCAAATCCAGACTACCCTAAAGTCATCACGCTGTTTCTTAAAGACATGGCGACTTGTATAGATAATCAGGTAACTAGCAGCATTAACCACCAAATCATAAGTATACTACCACACAAGCGTAACCAAGCCAAAACCATAATCATGAACGTTTGTAGCTCCCCTAAAGAAAAGAGGGCCTTTTTTGACGCACTCATTCGCTATGCCAAGAGTAATTCCAGCTTCCAGGTCGACTACTGCTTCTCGGGGACTTCAATGCCCCTCACACTACCTGAGGGTACCGGACAGATCCCCGAAAGCCAGGAACTTGAGCGAGTTGTTGATGCGCGAGGGCTACAACTTCTCGTACTCCCACGACACCCGACAAGATTGGGTAACAGCCTCAGCGCAGACACTTTTTCTGATCTTGCATTCATAAATGATGTTGACGAGGTGTTCTGCAGCAACCTATAAGAGAATTTTGGTAGTGTCCATTATATCTTGAGCGTGTCGATTGCCTCCCTCGAAATTCGGCAGTGTCATGGCAACGTTGTATTATCACATTGAGCAACTTATCGTAAAGTCCCACTGCCCGAAATTTTACCGGATAGCGCTGAAAATTGGGCAACGGACATACGAGAGGCTCCCAAAGCAACTTATAAGCGGGTTGCGCTCACAGCAGAAACCCCGGTAGTAGATAGCCATCTGATACATATGTTGGAATCCAGGAGAGCGTTGACCAAGCGATTGAAACAACAACGACTCATACGAAAATTGCGCCGTAGAATTGCTGAGATATCTGAGCGGGCAAACACTTACGCGCAGCAGTTGAAGATTGCTAGCTGAACGAACTTTTGCGACTCACTCCGAGGAACCTTACACACCTCCAAGACATGGGCAATACTGCACCGCATAATGGAACCTGATAAAAGCAAAACGGCAGCAAACCGAACTCTTAAGAAGCTTGCTGGGGAATTTAGAGGAACAGATGGCGCCCTCCTCGCTAAGCCCCGAGACAAGTACATAGGTGCGGTCACCACTACCCCATGCACTTTAGCATACCAAGGCGAGGAAAACGCAGTGTTCGACAAACCGATCAACAAGGCAGAACGATTCTCGGCCGCGCAAGCAGCAAAGCGCAATACTGCCCCTGGACCTGACCAGCTAACAAACGCGATGATTCGGAATCTGAGCGACGACCACCTGGAACAGCTTACTCGGTATTTTAGTGAACAGGTATGGGAGAAGGGCGTGGTTCCTCAACATTGGAAGGAAGCCAAATTATTCTTATTTCGAAGCCAGGAAAAACACCCGACATACAAAATCTTTACCAATATCATTAACTTTCTGTCTTAGCAAATTAATCGAAAAAGTGATTTACACACGTCTCACGACTTACATTGAAGATAAAATCCTTTTTACAACTAGCATGTTTGGATTTCGCCAACATTTGTCAGCGCAGGTCGTCTTCCTTCTACTTCGGGAAGAAGTACTCTGCAATACCAAGGTAGGTGCAGAACATCCCGTCGTAGCTCTCGATTTGAAAAACGCATTTCACACTATGTCCCATGAGCTCGTCTTATGTGAGCTAAATGACATCGGTTGTGGGGAAAAGGTATATGACTACGTTTGCTATTTTTTAACCTCCCGCACAGCTACAATAGGCCTAGGGAATACACGCTCAGATCCGTTTCCTATGCCCAACAGAGGCACACCACAAAGGGCGATACTATTTCATCTCCTTTCAACATCGGCATGAGATGCTTAGCAAGAAGACTAGACAGTATTTCAGAATAAGGGTACGTGTTTTATGCGGATAATATTTACTATGGGCCAACAGTGGCTCTTTAAGACAAAAAGAGGAAATCCTTCAAGACGCAGTGGCCACTGTTGACGACTTCGCTTATCAGAGCGGAATGAGCTGTGCTCGCGATAAATGTGAATTTATTAGAATCCGAGGCCGAGGCCACCGCATTCCCAAGCCGGTCAACCTCTTTCTAGGAGACCACAAAATAAAAGAGGTACAGAAAAGTTGAGTCCTCGAACTGTGGCTACAAAGCAACAAGCGAGTGGACCACACAATCAAAACCCTCTGAACAATGGTGAAGCAGATCTCCCGTATGATTTATAGAGTATGATTTATCACCTATCAACGAAAAAGTTTCAAGGAAGCTGAGACGCTCTGGCTGGTTCAGGTTTTTGTCCTTAGTCGGCTAATATATAGTCTTCCTTTCCACGAGATCAATAAAACCGATTTAAAGGTTAGATGCGTTGATACGAACATCGTACAAGGCGGCTCTCGGCCTACCACTTGGAACGTCCACAGAACGTGTCGAAGCCCTCGGTATAGACAATCAATATTAGGAGTTAAGCGCAGTGGTGCTCATTTCTCAACGGGAGAACCTTACCTTAACCACTGGTGGAAGAAAATTTCTACGCCGTGTAGGTTACCCAGCCCGTCCTCAGTATGCGTGAGAGGAACTAGAGTCCATGGTGAAACAGCCACTTGAAAAGATTCTAGTATGCCCTATCCCAAAACACATGAGCCCCCGATATCACAAAGGTCGTAGGAGTGCGCGAGCTCGCATGTTACAGCGGCGATTCGGGAACAATCCGGACACGGTGTACGCAGATGTCGTCCTATGCGGCATGAACAAGTACGCACTCAAGTCGTAAGAGTGGCCTCGGGTCAAGGCCTTGTGACTTGTGTCACGGCATGAGCCGCGTCTGCGAATAACGCTGAGGCTTTAGCTATTGCGCTTTGTATTGAAGCTAAGGATATTCTGGGACGATTGTCCCTTGTTCTCACCGATTCTATGGTCGCATGTAGACTATTTCTCACGGGAAGACTGCCACACAACACCATTCGTCTATTAGGACCGGATTTAACGCAGGACCATGCCACCATCTGGTGCCCGGGTCATGCTGGACTCGATGGCAATAAGAGAGCGGATGGCGCAGCTCGTGCTTTAACCAACCGAGCGGCCTACCACCCCGACGACATCCTCCTTTTACCGCGAGATATCCTTGAAAACAAACGGCTTGGGCGACGAAGGTACAGTGTACCACACACAGATTTAACCGGGCGGAACTCCTATGACTGGTGCCGTATACAAACACATAAATAAATCTTTCGTTGAAGCATGCCATTTACCCTGCAACGTACAGTGATAGTTGTCCGTGGTGCGGAAGCAGACCCAGTCTCGCCCACATAACGTGAGATTGTCAGAACAGAACAGGTCAACCGAAATTAACTCAGCGCAAATAGCCGGCAAAATTTCCGCAAAGGAGCAGTGGGAGACTGCTCTCCAGAGAGGATCGGGGGGTTCAACTAGCGCTCCTCGACCAGGCACAGCGGGCCGCTAAAGACAGTGGAGCCCTAAAATAGGGGCCTCACCAACATGCTGCCCATATCTTTTTTCCTTTTTTTTCTTTTTTTAATAAACGTTTTGATATATATTCCGCATATTCAAGCTGGCTTGTCTTGTAAATGGTAGTCGAATGAAGCGTGCTGGAAGAGTAACAAGTACTGGCAGAAATGCTCGAGGCTGAACCAGGTGGTGGCTCACGTAAGCTTGATAAATAAGTCCATTGGATTGTTGAATAAAGGTCTGATCTTTCTGTTGCAGCAGCCCGTGTACTCAGATTTGGGTGCACGTTGAAATACCCCAGGTGATCAAAATTTCCGGAGCCCTCCACTACGGCGTCTCTCATAATCAAATAGTAGTTTTGGGACGTTAAACCCCACAAATCAATCAAAATCTTTGTGTTGCAGCAATGAGGTAAGCGTCAGTGATATTTACGCAGATGGGGAACCAAGTGGAAAGTTGGGTCTCTTTAAAAAAACAGCAGGGATCTCTTTGCGTGAGCAGGTGGCTGACTCAAATACGTAAAGGCTGCTTATGATTGTGGTTACTGAGTTCGAATGCATTGAGGTGGCTGGTTGAAAATAAATTTTCGTTAAAAAATTGAGACTATATGGTCATTTCCTCTATAAAGATTTGCCATGATTCATTGTTTTCAAATATGCGAGTGAGGTAGAACTTGAACGCCTCACCGGAGACTTGGTCGGTGAAGGTGATGACAGTTGAGTTTGTTCGTTTTGTGTTCTCCTTCAGGAAGATTAAAGCCTTGTAAAGGAGATAATTATTGGCATTGAAGAAGCAGGAGACAGGTTGGAGATGATAAAAAACTTGGAGATATATTGTAGCAAAATATATAACATCAGATATTTACAGCTTGCCGAAGCACACTCACAGCAACATAGATACAAACAGTGTCTTGCTCTTCTGCTACTTATCTCCTTTAAGTTGAAGCCTAGAGCACGGTTACTACATGTAAACAACCCTGTTTCACTGATCGATCACTGCGTGGTTACGGCCCAGACAAAAGTAGCATAGTATGTAGTCTTAGTGATCTATCAGTCAAGTGACTGCAGCCCACACTGAAACAAAGCGAATTTCATCTAGTATTTATTCCATTGCAGTAAACAGAAAAAGGGAGACGTGACCACTGCTGGTGCGCCTAAACATTCTGTTAGCCATTATGTTTACCGCCCACCCAAGCCCCTCCTATTAGTGCTGATCTACTCTCGATATAGTGTTTTAACAGTTTCTGCAGGCCTTGGATCTCTTTCTCATTATCGCACTCTTCCTCTTCTTAACAAACTGTCAGTCATTCCACACTGCGCAGATTTATTGCAAACTTGCTTACACATACTGCGCCACGTGTCCGCAGACACACTCAGACCGAACACCAGATGCGACAGTGGGTTCGCGTACAACGCCTGACATATTTGTGTTGTAGCCCTAGCGCCTTTGTGGCGTCTTGTCGCACTCAGCGAAATGAAACCGCAATGGCGGTCGTTAAAAATAATTGGGAAGTGGTGAGTGGCCGCCACTGTCCTCTTGAACGGTCACGGGAAGCAAGAGATGCTTGCCCGTCATTAGTTCCCTCTCATTTGGACTGTGCGTTACGTCGCCGTGACCTCCAGCCCGAGGTTGCCTCGAGGGAGGAGTAGCAAGGTCGTGCAACAGCAACCACGGAGAGCTGGCGGCTGGCTGCACCCGAAACGAGCTGTTCGAGGGAGTCTTTCGCCTTCCAGAGATAAGTGCACAGTCAAAAGGTCGCTCGTAGAGAGAGTCGAAAAAGTAATTGTATAACGTACCATGCTGCCTGTCCTGCACATTTGACATGCCAGTGGGAGAACGTCACACGTTTCCCAGAAAGAATACGCTTGGCTGCTTTACGCTCAGGTATACGCTAGGGTGTGGTCGTGATGATAGCACTTCACTTCCTTTACAGCGAATAGCTTGCACAAACATAAGAATCAATAACAATGCACGTGACAAGCGACTACATGAAGTGAAAACAAGTACATGCTAACATTCAAGCATACCTTCGTTGTCAGCACACTTATGTCTCGTTCTTGACTTGGCAGTCACAAAGTGCACAATACACAGATACAGTAGTGCATGGGCAGAAAACATCACATATGCCCCAGTTGGCATGACTTTGCTACTCTGTTGGCTTCCATAAAATTCTGCGAAACTTGTATAACGCATCCGGATTGCCATCGCAGGCTCCCTTCCGATGTTGAACCGATAGATGATATCGCTGCAAAGCCAGTGCCCCCCTTGTCTATTTCGCCCCACGCGGAGTTCAAGTTGTCAGGTACGACATTGGATTGCGGTCAGAAAAGACGTTTACTATGGCCCCCAAAAGTCAGTAGACAAACTTCTTTAAAGCCCATATTATTGCAAACGCTTTTTGCGCAATCGTCGATCCACGCATGAGAAGCGATGACTTGCAAAGGCGATAGGCGTCTCTTTTTCCATGACTGATATTTGTGCCACACTTGCGCTCGCCGCCGTAGGTGATGCGTCTGTGTAAAGCCAGTAGCACTCATATATCTCCGAGGTGCTTAGCGTCAGCCCCTCGCCCAAACATTGTTTGAAAGTCTCAAATGCCTTTTGAGCTTCCTTGGGCCAGGTTATCTTATTGTGTACCGATTTCTTTGTTAGCAGCGTGTGCGTGTTCGTCACCGGTGCATTTCCTCGAACATACTCGTGATGATCGCCGCAAAGTCCTAAAAGGCTGCGTTTTTTTCAATGCTCGGTATTACGAGGTTCTTAATAGCTGCTATTTTTCTGGGTGTGGGGCATGAGTCCTTGAACCAACAATATGTCCTAGGTAGTGGATGTAAAACAATGCAATCTTACACTTTTCCTGACTAGACTTAAGCCCCGCCTTCTCTAAACCTGAAGGATAGTATTGAGGTGCTTTAAGTGCCACTCCCCAATGCTAGAAAAATATCAAAATCATCAAGGTATGTTGTGCTGTACATCTAATGTTGCGACAAGAGTTTATTCACCATTCTTTAAAGGTTGCCGCGGAATTTTTTTAAACAGAGGGGCATGACTTTCCATGCGTACTGTCACTGATGCGTTACAAACGCAGTGATTTTCTGACTCTGTGTTCCCATCGGTGCCTGCCAGTACCCGTGCCTGAGGTCTACCACCATAATAAAATGCGCACTACCTACTCAGAAAATCAATTCCTTGCCATTCATCATAGGGAAAGCATCAACTTTAGTGAAGAAATTCAGCGATCTGTAGTCCACACACTTGCGGATACCACTAAGCATATACCACTGATTGCCCAAACTCGCTTTCCGTAGGATATATCAAATTCGACTACAAAAGTTTGTCCACTTGCCCACTGACTTCTTTCTTTATTTGTTCTGGGCTCAATAAGAAGGCGTCTTCCTTGGCTGGTGACCCGGTTTTATTTCTATTCTATGCTCAACTACGTTTGCGATACCCGGAAGGCCATCAAAAGTGTGTGCAATATTTTTGAAAAACCCATTTATTTTCGCCTGTGCATTGGCAACAAGGTGAGCCACCTTCTCGGTAGTCAATCACTAACTTTTCCCGCTTTATAGTAGACGGTTTCGAAGCATACTCCACCTTCCCGAAGTCATGGTCTTCATCGAAAGCGACACCAGTATGGCTGGCCCTGGCATGATGTGGCCGACTGTTATTGGCGTGGACACTTTTCGTTTTACTTTCAGATTCTTTCACATCGTAAGAACGTTTGCGCTCACGTCCAACAACTGTGAATTGTCCTGGGCATTTAGGTGCCTTGTTAAAATTCCAGTCATTGTAGAAAACCAGAAATTTTAACCAATGTTAAAATCTTTGAGCCTGGTGCTGCGAATAAATACACTTACATTACTCTACAGATGGGTCGCACTAGAAAGCGAAGCAATATTAGTGAATGTCTCAGGATGTTATCCAAGTTGGTGTAAATATTTAGCAGGGTTTTCTCTTAATGTTTTAGACACTGGAATCTCACCCGCTCACGTCCTTCCTGATAAGCCCCTAAAATCATCGGGATTTGTTTGTCCTAATTCTCGGAGTTTCTCTGAATGACATGATAAAACATGTTTTTCAGTACTCGGTTTCATCTTTCTACTACACTATTACTCTCTGAATGTTCTGGTTTTGAGAATCTTTGCGTACAAACTAATTTCTCTGCCATCTATCGTGTGAGCTGTGATTTGAAATTAGTGTCTTGATAAGAGTAGATCATCTCCGGAACGCTTGTGCGACTGAAGATATCAATCAGTGCATCACAAGCAGTTTTAGCTGTCAGGGAGCCTAGTGGGACTGCCTCTGGCCACCTCGTACAAAGGTCCACTAAGCACTAGGTGTATTTATAGCCTCTCGCTGGTGGTGTGTCCAGGGGCCCCACTACGTCTAGATTGTGGTCTGGTCTAGTGAGTGGGGTTATAGGCACCTTATCCGTGTGACGCCTGCCTGAACGAATTGGACATTCGTGGCATGAATGGCAGCGCTCTAGTATCTCCTTCGCCATACCCAGCCAAAAAAGATTGTTTCTGATGCGAGCTTTTGCTTTTCGTGGCCCTAAGTGCCCCTCACATAGCGACTCTTGAACTAAATGCATCACTTCAGTGAGCCTATCTTTGGGGAAAACTAAATGACTCACTCGGGTGCCCGCTATTGAGTCACAATTGTATAACAGTCCATTAGAGTCGAACATGCCTGATTTCCCACGGGGAGCGTCTTGCCAAGAAATATTTAGCATGGGGTAACCCACCTGCGCTTTGCGGAACTCTTCTCAGGCCTACTGGCGCATCCCTCTCTTCATCAATTTGCACATATTACCCAAAAACGTCGTTCTCTTCCTAGGTGAGAGTGCAGGTTACTACCTTTGGTTTCTCAACTGATGGTTCCGCCTCATGAGCAGGCTCAGCCGGTACTCGACAGGGTGACAAAAAGCTGTTGCTTTTTAATAAAAGCTTCTAATCTCCTTGTTCAACAAACAGTCTGTGCCCTCGACTAGTTAGCTCGCACAGTGAGTCTAAATGTGATGCTCTGGCACCCCTTGCGGGCTTTGTATTTCACCGGCAAAGTAATTAGCCTCACCTCAGTAGTTTTTTCAAGCGCCGAAACAAATCTTACTGTGCCTGATGACTCTACTAAACTTCGCGAAAGTAGACTCTCCCGTGCCCCAGTTATCTAGCTCCCTTTATCCAGAATCGCATTTGAGGGTATATCCTTGCATAATACAGGAATCAACTGCAATTTATTAACACCGTTGGCTTTGTATTTCAGACATTTACGTTGCCACTAAGCATTCTATCAGGCATGTGACTGACCATCTCTTCAACAATAATTACCTTTTATATCTTTTGTTTTGGCTCGGTCGCCCTATTGCCGGTCTCTTCGACACCAGAATTTGGGCACTTTTTTGCAATATGACCTGAGTCGTGACAACACATGACACTTTAGCAGTCCTTTATCTACTCTTGCCATCAATTTCTGGTCCATTTTTGCAGGTGGTCGCATTGAAACACGCTCTTTTCTTTTCGCTTTTTCAAAAGTTTGGAACACTTAAGCGATCTCAGTTGACCTAAGCCGCCCCTCGCCTTCTCGTATACTCACATGCTCAATACTCTCCAAACTAAGTTCCGATTTTATAAGATTTCTGCCATCACGCTTACCGTGTGGGCCTCTCTCATCTGGAGGTCGTATGAGAAGTATATTTTGACGCGGGACGCGAACTGTGACCAAGTCTCCTCCTTCCGCTTCACTGGCTTATCAAATGTTTACAGACACTTTGCTTGAGAAAGCTTCAGTTCCATCAGCACTGCCGCTTTAACCGACTCATAATTTGCACTCTATTCGGCGTTAGGTTTACGCAGTAGGTAACTAATGCGTTCGGTTAGGGCTCGCATGACTAAGTGCATGCGACTCTCATACGGTACCCGGTAAGTCGCAAAAGCTTTTTATGTCCCTAAACCATAATGGTACATCAGCGTCACTTGCAGCTGAAATTTCTTCAGCACTTTTGAACATTGCTGGATAGGATCGAAACCCAGTCGCCTTGAATCGCACGTCTCTGAGCTAAAATTGGACAAAGTGCCATTTAGGCGTTCAGGATTTCCTCTGCTTTGCAATAGCTTTTCGTACTCAATTTGGAAATTGAGTGCGAATTTTAAGCTCAAGAGTTTTTGTATCTTTTCAATTTGGCAAAATCTGAGTTGCTTGCTGCATAGATTCTTGCCGCTCAATAGGCGCTCTCGCCTCATCTGACTCACTAAAATTTACAATTCTATCGTTTATTTGTTCTAAACTACAACCCATTTCCGCCACACTAGCACCTTCCTCTCCATTAGACTCCATTGTTTCTGCACCTGTGCGTAGCCTCACCATTTTTTCAAAACATAAACTGTCATGCCAATTTGAAAAGAACACAAGAAATCCTGCTCAAATCTTGCTGAATGCAATGCCATCCCTGCATCTCCTCCACGGTGCCAGAGTTGGCGGTTCTGAGATTGTCTCGACGTTTCAGCTGATGGCTGTTGGATGCCTTGAACTTGTTCCTGCTAGCGCTGGTCCAGTAAATGAAGTTGTAGAGCTACACAATCCTGTCCAACTGCGCCAGTTGAGTTTGTTCATTGTGTGCTCTCTTTGAGGAAGATCGAAGTCTTCTAAAGCAGATAATTATCAGGGTTGGTGAAGCAGGAGGCAGGTTGGAGATTATGAAAACTTGAAGATATATTGTAGCAGAATATATACACTCAAATATTTCGAGCTTGCCCTATCGCACTGACAACAAGGTATATATAAACAGCGTCTTGCTCTTCTACTTTACTCTTTTAAGTTAGAGCCTGGAGCATGGTTACTCCATACAAAAAACCTTGTCTCGCTTGTCAACCACTGCGTAGTTACAGCCCAGACAAAAACTGCATGGCGCGGAGACCTAATGATCTATCAGTCAAGTGAGTGCAGCCTAGACTGAAAGAAAGCGAATATCATCTAGTATTTATTGCCTCGCAGTAAACAAAAAAGGGGAGGTGACCACTGCTGGTCTCCCTCAAGATTTTGTTAGCCAATCTGTTTACTGTCAAATTAAGCCACTCTATTTAGGACTGACAAAATCTCGATACCAGTGTTTTAACACTTATGGCAGGCCTTGGCACTCCGTCTCATCATGCCTCTCTTCTTCACAAGCTGTCAGTGCTCCTCGCTACAAAGACTTACTGCAAAATTATTTACTCATTCTACACCACCTGTCCACAGGCACACTCAGGACGAGCACTAGAAGCGACAGCAGCTTGGCGTACCACGCCTGATATATAGGTGCTGTAGCATGACGCCTTTGCTGTTTCGTCCCACACTCAGCGAGATGAAACTGAAGTGCCGGTCGTTAAAAATAAGTGGGGAGTGGCCACCACTGTCCTCTCGAACAGTCACGGGAAGCAGGAGATGTTTGACTGTCATCACTTTCCTCGCAATCAGACCGCGCGTCAACGTATGGTGACCTTCAACCCGAGCTTGCCTCGAGGGAGCAGTAGCAATGTCATGCAACCACAACCACGGAGAGCTGCCGGCTGGCCGCAGCCGGAACTAGTCATTCGAGAGAAGCCCCTCACCCTCCTGAGATAAGCGCACAGTCAAAAGACCGCGTTTAGGGAGAGCCGAAATAGTGGTTGTATAATGTACCATGCCGCCTTTCTATTCTTCCCAAATAACATACGAGTGGCAGAGCGTAACAACGCCCATTTCCTGTTCTGACCAAGAGGCAGTGGTGGCCGGGAGCTCGAAGAAGTTGAGTCAGTCTTGTAAGGTTCCATCTTTCACTGATCCGGTGTGCTTGGGCATGCAAAGATCAGCCGATGATTTTATCATGCTACTGGTATGATGTGACGAGCTGGTTTGGTAGTCTGTGTACAGTGAGGGCGTCTATGTGTCTTGAGGGCAGAAGGTAACAATGACCATTTCCCGTTCTGACCAGAAGGCAGTGGTGGCGGGGAGGTTGAACAAGTTGAGTCAGTCCTGTGCGGTTTCATCTTTCACTGATCCGGTGGGCTTGGGCGTGCAAAGGTCAGCCGATGATTCTATCATGCTACTGGTATGATGTGACTAGCTGCTTCGGTACTATATGTACGGTGAGGGCGCCTTGAGGAGGTCGTCGTCGATGATGTGGCACTGATGAAGGGCTGCCAAGTCTTCATCCTGACGACTTGTCTAAGGCTAGATGTGGAATACGTGGCGTGGCTCATACGCCATGTGTTTATTATATTCCACTTTCGACTTCCACGAACCATCCGTGCTATATATATATATATATATATATATATATACGGTAGAAAAAGTGGTCGACAAACGTGCAACAAGACACTAGTTTTACTAACGTTTCGGCAGGTGGGCCTGCCTTCGTCGCAGTGAATGGTTACACTTGGCACACAAGGCACATATATAAGCCGCTTCTTTGCGTATCACACGGCTATGTCATTATCAGTAGTTTAAGAAACAAGAATATATATCACCAAAGGTACGTGGCTATAGTGCATATACAGCTGAAAACACGTATCATTATACAATAGTGAATTGGCACGTATTAGATACCCTACAACTTGTGTGGAATGCAACAGGTCTGCAAAATAACAGACTGCACACGCAGTAAATCACTTGGTCACACGTTCTGCGGGATAATCACAGCCTAAAACATTCAGTAAGCCTTTAAAAAAAGAAAAAAAAAAGTTTAGAGATTAACAAAATCACAAAGCAGGCCGAGCGAAAGGAATGCGAGTAAAATGATGAAGCGACCAAGGCCACCTACATTATGTAGGTAATATTCGACAATAGGCCAACATCGTGCAAAGAATATACACTTGTCAGTAAAACAAAAAAGCAATTTACTAAGGCAATATGCAAGTAAACGTACCAGGGCTCTCGTTCCTGCCGGCAGATAGTGTTTTGAATTTATGAATTAAAAATGACTCTTTTACTTCGCGTTCATGGTGTGATTTAAAACCCGATCCCAGTATTGTAGCTGTCATGTTACTGAATTAATGACCTGCCTCGGTGATATGCTTTGAAATCGGTAAGTTAGGAAGGGCATGTACATGAGCTTTATGATTATTGAAACAGTATCGAAAAGCAGTTTCAGTATGACCTGTTTTTTTTCAGTTTCAGTATGACCTGGTGATTTAATGTTCGCATCATCCAACAGTGTCGTAATGCGTCCAACAGTGTCGTAATGCGCGAAAGAAGCAGAACAAGGCAAGGAGGTTGCTTCGGAATTCACCGACAGCCGAAAATCTTGACAGCGTTAAGAAAGTAAAATCCCACTGCAGGAGAACGCGTCGGCATGCCAGAAGAGAAATCTGGCACAAGTTCTTATCAGGGATCATTTCATATACAGAAGAGGCTTAAGTCTGGAACATTGTTGGTAGGGTAGCTGGAAGACAAGTACATTCGCTTCCATACGTAAACACACAGGGTGACAGCCTGGAAGATCAGGCGGACTTCCTCGATGCCCACTACGAGCAGGTGTCTAGCTCATTACACTATACTGAAGCTTTCCAAAAATATAAGGCATGGATAGAAAAGCAGAAACTAGAACACAAGTGTGTAAAATACGAGGCATACAACCAGCCTTTCAACTTAGGTGAGCTACAAACATTACTGAACTCCTGCAGTAATTCTGTCCCAGGCTGCGACCGTGTCTTGTATGAAATGTTGAAAAACCCGCCCCACAAAACGCGGAAAACATTACTCTCCCTATACAATGCTAATTGGCTTTCTGGCGCCATCCCTACTTCCTTCAACGAGGCTATATTTATTCCCATTTTAAAAGAGGGCAAGGACACTTCCTTAGTTTCAAGTTATATGCCCCTTGCACTTACAAGCTGCCTTTGCAAACTTTTTGAAAAGATGATAAACCAGCGACTTTTACATTTTCTTGAAACACACGATCTGCTCGGCCGATTCCAGTGTGGGTTTCGGGAGGGTAGATTCACCACCGACCGTCTGGTGCGTGTCGAGGCAGAGATCCGAGACGCTTTCATCCACAAACAATACTTCCTCTCTGTGTTCCTTGATATCGAGAAGGCTTACGACACAACATAGTGTTTTGGCATATTAAGAGACTTGTCTCACCTGGGTGTGCGCGGTAGGATGTTTTCCATAACCGAGAGTTACTTGTCCAATCGAACATTCCATGCCAGTGTGGACAGTATTCTCTCCAAAGCATTTGTACAAGAAACGGGAGTACCGCAAGGTGGCGTACTTAGTTGTGCACTTTTTATTATCAAAATGAATTCCTTGCACCTCTCCATCCCCCGCAATATGGTCTATTGTACATGTGCTGACGATGTCCAGCATGGCTTTAAGTCATGCGACCTGGCAATGTGTGAGCGACAGGTTCAGCTAGGTTTAAACAAGGTCTCCAATTCCGCAGAGGAAATGGATTCTGACTGAACCCACAAAAAAGCACGTGTGTCGTTCTCCCGAAAGACAGGCATGCACCCATAACCTGACATTCAACTGAACGGTCAACGTCTGTCTGTCAAAGCCGAGCATAAATTCTTAAGCCTGTTCTTGTAAAACAAGTTGTCCTTCAGACCGCATATCAAGTATTTAAAAACAAAATGTGTAAAATCTATGAATGTTCTAAAAGTGTTGTCACGTTCTATGTGGGGTAGTGACAGGCAATATCTCATGAATTTGTATAAAAGCCTCATTCGCTCCGACTTAGACTATGGGGCCGTTGTTTATCAGTCTGAGCCTCAAAGTGCTTTGACGATGCTGGACCCCGTGCACCATTTGGGCATTCACCTTTCTACGGGTGCTTTCCGCCCAAGCCCTGAGTAAAGCCTGTATGTGGAATCGAATGAGTGGTTACTCCACTTACAGAGATGTTACACATCTTCTGTGTACTACCTCAACTGAACGCAGACAAAGAGCACCCCTCTCATTTCACAATCGATGATCGGTCTTACTCTGCCCTGTTCCACAGCCGCCTTTCGTTGAGGCAGCTCTACTTAATTTGTTTGAGAGGCCTCGCTGAGGAAACCGATGTGTCACTTCCAGAACAGCGTTCGTTGGCTCCTGCTGCATATCTGCTGCCATGGCAGTGGCATAACTTTTGCTCAAGTCACAAAGCACGCACCTGTTGCACATATCCGCACATACGTTCATGAATTCCCACACAAACACAGTTGTCCCGAATTCTACACGGATGCCTCAAAGAAGAACCCTTCTGTCTCGTACGCTGCGGTCGCCCTATCCTTTTCAGATACTGGTACTCTTCATTCTAACACAAGCATCTTTACTCCAAAAGCTCATGCGATACTTGCGGCCGTTAAACACATTAAACAAACAAAACTACAAAACACAGTAATATACACAGATTACCTAAGCATGGTACAAGCCCTAAAAACCCCGAAAACAGAAAAATTTCATTCTAGCATCTCTTTACTAGCTTCTATGCACAATATACTCACTCAAGCAGCATGTCGTAGTGTGCTGGGTGCCAGGACACCACGAGATACAACGAATTGGTGGACCACTTGGCTGCATCTGCCAAGCCAACCATGGAAATACAAAAATTGCGGTCCCTGCACTCGACCTAAAACCTCTCTTCAAACGAAATCTCAGGGCTTTTTGGCAGCGCACATAGAATACGCACACACGAAATAAACTGCATGTTACTAAGCCGCAACTCGGTGAATGGTCGACAGTATTTAAGTGACACCGCACACAAGTTTCACTAACACGGCTAAGAATAGGACACACAAACACAACACACTTACACCTTTTGTCTGGTGACGATCCACCATTGTGTGAGAGATGTGGTGAAGCACAAACTGTGCTTCAAAATTTATTTGAACGTAAGGAGTTAGACACTTTTAGAAAACAATTCTCCCCATTACGCTATCAACAACCAATACCATTCCACCCTGCAATGTTCATTGGCAGGGAACCACTTTTCAAACTCGAGTCATTGCTGTCAATTTTAAAGCAGGTACAAGATTGTCAAGTGATTTACCTAGGGAACTCGTAGCACGACCTCTGAAAAGAGGTAGCTGCTGCGGTTATTACAAAAACCACAGCACATGCCTCTGGACCCTTGTATACAAGGGCGTTTAAGCGGAACTTGTGCTAATGCCAATTATCAATACAGTTTTGTTATCACATTTTCTCGCCACCCATTCTCACTACATACCTTTCACGTCACTGTCATAATTTTAATACTGCTATGTTTCACCCGCCAAAGTGCGTGAAATTTTAAGGTGCTTATAGAGCCACCTGTTATAAACATTGCCCACATCCTTTGACTATTGAAACGACATTATTTGGCCATCATATGGGCCTTGCGCCGTAAGGCACAACACATCATCAAGGTGTGAAAATAGTGCTACGACCGCCGCCAGCGTCCGGCAGCGCAATATAACATAGGCGACGAGGTGTGGCGGTAGCGAAGTGCATCGACGTCTACAAACAAGCTGCCCCTGAAATATGAATGTCCTTTCGTTATTTCTGACAGCCTAGGACAGAACACGTGGTGAATGTGGTCTACGGCTCCTGATTCGCACTCGGACAACAGAAATAGAAATGACTTTGCTGTGCATGTTTCGCGAATTCTGAACTGTGTCCGTCGACAAACGCGACGTTAGTTTACGTGCATTTCTTGCAGGAGGAGAGCTGCTGCAACATAATCTTGTGTAGTGACTAGTCGGGCTATTGCTTGCAGGTTATAGAAGCAAGGACGAAGAAAGAGAGGAAAGGCAAACACAAAAATTTCAGGGAACCCTAAAGCTTCGCCTTTAGGAGTTGAACGCGTTAGTGACCACCTGTTCGTAGAGCGAGCTACAAGCACTGGCTTCATGAAACCTCTTCGAATTTGCTACGCTGCCCCGCCGCGGTGGTCTAATGGCTAAGGTACTCGGCTGCTGACCCGCAGGTGACGGCATCGAATCCCGGCTGTGGTGGCTGCATTTTCGAAGGAGGCGAAAATGCTTTGGCCCGTGTGCTCAGATTGGGGTGCACGTTAAAGAACCCCAGGTCAGGTGGTCAAAATTTACGGAGCCCTCCAGTATGGCAATTCTCATAATCATATGGTGGTTTTGGGGCGTTAAATCCTACATATCAATTTGCTATGCACCCACTACGTGGCCTTAAGGGAATGGACGCAGTAGCGTATGTGCCTTTTGTATTGGGTACCGGCTTTCATCCACGGAGCCATTTGTATAATTACATATTCTGACACCGGTTGGCAATGGACGCTTGAACACGCTATAATACTGCAAGATTTCGTGTTGCATTGTGTTACACTTATACGGGACGCGTGCGTTTGTGTAGCATGAAAGCTAGTTTCACTGCATTTCCAAGCAAAGTTCTTTTCACTGTTTTCACAAGGAAAGTCTCATAATATTCGTTGTCTTGTACCACCCAAATCAATGATATGTTAGTTCACAAGCTGTTGCTATTAGGCATGCATATTTTATGAAAAACTCGCATATTTAACAGGCAAGCGGAAGCAATGATTTCTTTGTGATGCCACTTTGTACAAATGACTTTGCAGCTAAAAGACTTTCATGACCAACTTCAATTTCCCTGCGATTTTAGCCTGACTGGTAGACGGAGTTCATGAAGTGTGCTGTTCAAATACCCCTTCAGATATTGTGTTGCATAAAATTTGCTTTGTAATGTCTATTGTACATTTGACGAATCAACGTTATGATTGTTGTCTGCTAGGTATATACGTATGCTGAATTTTCATCATATAACATGTTAGAAAAAAGGCCTGGCCGTTTGGTAGAACATCCACTTGCCACGCAAGTGACCCGGGTTGGGTCCCAAATCTGCTTCAGGGCTTTTATCATTTGTTTATTTTATTGCCACGTTCAGAATTTTTTGGTCACGCATAACATGATGCCTTTTCGCTCGAAACCAAGGACGACGCCAACACCAGAATATTTGTGAAATGAGCTTCTTAAGGCTATCAGATTAATATAACAGCTGGCCCATGGCAAGAGTGCTGTCTCTGAGCTGCTCTTTTAGAATATATATATATATATATATATATATATATATATATATATATATATATATATATATATATATATATATATATATATATATATGAAATAGATGATCAGAGTTTCTTCCGGTTACCGTAATAAAAGTTATAAACTTCGAGAATAGTGCAGTATAGGAAACAAAACAATAAAATATTTATTTATTCCTAACAGTTTCGGCTGGTGGACCAGCCTTCTTCGGAGGATATAAGGGAAATGATACAAGTTCCCGTAGCAGAGGGTCACCCTCACAGTTTAAAGACCCTCCAAAAAAAAGACAAGCGGGCGAACGAGGTAGCAACAGACAACAAGAAGCAGAAGAAGGAGAGGAACCAGAAAGGAGCGACGGAGAGCCGCCGGAAACGAGCGGGTAATTCTGGCATTGTTACTGGGTAAAGGTAAGACGCGCCGCCAGTGGAGGCGACCAAGAAAAACGGAAAAATGTGGAACATGTTTTGCTTACTCGCATCCCACACATGGATCGAGTTTAAGTTCACGTGGTTCGGCGGCTGGCCCGCGGCATCGGGCCACACACACACACACACACACACACACACAAGAAGCATACGACCCGCTCCAGCTTTCGGAAAATCATGGCCACGTTGGAAAGCTAATGTGCCCTCTCCCCCTCCCTCCACCTGCCCTCTCTTGCAGAAAAATGTACAACCAGTCATACTGAAAATAAATGAATGGGTATTCTTGTAAAGGATGAACAAACAAAAACGTAAATAAAAATATATAAAAATAAATAATACTAAAAGTACTCAGAAATGAAAATAAAGTCTAATAGTACTAATACAAACCGTTTCGTTCACGTAGCATCGAATTCGTTTAGTTTCTCTATATTGACCAACTTGCGTGTGCGACTTCACGTATGTATAAATAAATTAATTGAGTAATTCAATTTCTGTGTTTCACGAAACGTCGCGGAGACACGTCAGTCGCCCAGGGCTCTCGTTGATTCCGTGGGTAAGTGATCTGAATTTCTTTATAAAGTATGACTCCCGCTTTTCGCGCTCCCGTGTGTTCTGGAAGCCGGATTGTAGGAGTATGACACTTACGCGTTCGAAAGAATGACCAGGAAGATTGATATGTTTGGAGAATGGCAAATTGGGGAGGCCCTTTACGTGTGCCCTGTGGTTGTTGAAACGCAAACGGAACGCGGTTTCCGTGTGTCCAATATATTCCTGTTTGCACTCCTCACAGCGAATTTGGTATACCACATTGGCTGAGTCACAGTTAAGGTCGTCTTTAATTTTGTACACATAGTCTGAACAGGAGGCTTCGGCCGTATCTGTGGTCACCATGTGTGTGCACACCCTGCAGCGAGGTTTCCCGCACGGTCTACAGCCCTGATGGTGGTCGGATTTGTGTGTTTTCGCCCTGACCAGTAGGTCTCTCAGGTTTTTATTTCTTCGGTAAACCACCTTGGGCAGAGTCTGAAAAATGGCAGAGAGGCGACTACTCTGTTTAAGTATGTTGAAGTGGCGGTTTAGTATAGAATTCACCCGAGGGGCGGCGGCGCAGTATGTGAGGATTAAATTTGCCCCTGAAGTTATATCATCTTTATTCCCACCTTTTTCTCCCATTGTTGATTCTCGGTCCAAAGAGCGAGCGCGCTCAATTGCATTGTCAATTATTTTTTCGGGGTACTTTTGACGCAAGAAGGCTGTTCTCAATTCCTGTGCGTGGGTGTCAAATTGCGTGATTTCAGAGCAAATTCTTCTGTATCTGTGGGCTTGAGAGTAAGGAACACCTGTTTTGCAGTGATGGGGGTGACTGCTATAGAAATGCAGATACTGTTGGCGGTCTGTTGGTTTTTTATACAGGGAAGTAGATATGGTGGTGCCACTGAGTGATACAGTGACATCCAGAAAGTGAACACTCTTCTGCGAATACGTGTGCGCGAATGTTATCGAAGGATGCACGGAGTTGAAACCGGAAATGAATTTGGAAAGATTATGTTCACTATCGGCCCACACGAAGAATATATCATCGAGGAAGCGTCGGTAAAATATAGGTTTGAATGGAGAATTTTCGAGGAAAGGAATCTCCAAAGAGGCCATGAAAATATTTGCGTAATTTGGGGCCATTTTGGTTCCCATGGCAGTTCCGTTTACTTGCAGATAATGGTTTTGGTCGAATTCAAAGTTATTATGTTTAAGTACCAGATTTAGGAGCACCTCTAAAGCGATTTCGTCGAATTCACTCGTCGATTTACATTTTCCATAGGCGGCGACTGTGGCGGCGTTTCCTTCGGTGTGGGGAATGTTTGTGTACAGTGATGAGACATCCATGGTGACCAAATAGCAATCTAGAGGTACCACAAGTTTTGAGACTTCTCGAAGGAAGTGGCTGGTATCTTTGATGTATGATGGAAATGATTGTGGGATGTGCCTAATCAGAGAGTCAATGAAACTAGAAATTTTTTCAGTAGCAGTACCGTTGCTGGAAACTATGGGTCGGCCGGGATTGTTAGTCTTGTGAATTTTGGGTAGTAAATAGAAACGCCCAGGAGACGATTTGTCAGGTGACATCATTTTAAGCATAGGGTAGGTTATCTTCCCCCTATTACGTAATTATATTAGTGAGGCCTTAATAGTACTTTCATACTCCTCTGTCGGATCACAAGGAAGTTGTTTATAGAAATTTTCACTAATATATATATATATATATATATATATATATATATATATATATATATATATATATATATATATATATATATTCTGAACACTGTGATAGCTCAGTGGTTAGAGCAACGAACGCGTTATTCGAAGGTCGTAGGTTCGTTCCTGCTCACGGCTGGTTATTTTTTCACCCTTTTTTCTTTCTTCTTATTTACATTCCATTTGGTCTAATAACTTCTCCTATACTTCCTTGGCAATATTGTCTGTTAGATTTTAGTAATATTGTGCCAAAACATTGAAAAACGAGCACTTAGGTACACACTTCTTTCCCTTATTCATTAACTAGGGTCTCGTACTGGCAGACTTGGTGACATTAGGTTGTATACGAAGGACTATTGGTCAGCTGCCCGCTCGTAATATTTTCACGTGCTACGTGATGCCACATATGCGCATAAAAGGGTGTTTCCCACTCGCCGCTTGGCTACAGAGGGTGCTGATATACACTCCCACTTCTAAATTTACATATACACCCCCAAAAATTGGGTGGAGGCAAGGCCGCTGTGATAACTCAGTGGATAGAGCATCGAACGCGTTAGGCGAAGGTCGTAGGTTCGATTCCTGCTTGGGCTGGTTATTCCTTCAACCTCTTTTCCTTCTTCTTATTTACATTCTATTTGGTCTAATAACTTCCCCTATAGATTCGTTGGTACTATTGTCTGTTAGATCTCACTAATATTGTATCAAAACACGGAAAAAGGAGCCCTTAGGTACACACATCTTTTCCTTATTCATGAACGAGGGTCTCGTACTGGCAGATTTGGGGACATTACGTTGTATACGAGGGACTATTGGTCAGCTTTTCGCTCGTAATAAGTTCACGTGCTACGTGACGCCACACATTCGCATAAAAGGGTGTTTCACACTCGCCGCTTGGCTACAGAGGGCGCTGACTTACACTCCCACTTCTAAAATCATATATAAATCCAAAAACGTGGGTGGAGAGAAGGCCGCTGTAATAGCTCAGTGTTTAGAGCATCGAACGCGTTATTCGAACGTCGTAGGTTTGATTCCTGCTCACGGCTGGTTATTCCTTCAACCTCTTTTCTTTCTTCCTCTTTACATTCCATATGGTCTAATAACTTCCGCTATTTATTACTTGGCATTATTGTCTGTTAAATCTCAGTAATGTAGTGTCAAAACACGGAAAAATGAGCCCTTAGATACACACTTCTTTCCCTTATTCATTAACGAGGGTCTCGTACTGGCAGACTTCGTGACAATAGGTTGTATACGAGGGACTATTGGTCAGCTGCCCACTCGTAATAAGTTCACGTGCTACGTGAAATCACACATGCGCATAAAAGGGTGTTTCACACTTGCCGCTTGGCTACAGAGGAGGCTCACTGACATTCCCACTTCTAAATTTACATATAAACCCAAAAAAGTGCGTGAAGCGAAGGCCGCTGCAATAGCTCAGTGGTTAGATCATCGAACGCGTTATTCGAAGGTCATAGGTTCGACTCCTGCTCACGACTGGTTGTTTTTTCACCCTCCTTTCTTTCTTATTTACATTCCTTTTGGTCTAATAATTCCCTTATACAGTTCTTGGCATTATTGTCTGTTATATCTCAGTATTATTGGGACGGAAAAACGATCCCTTTGGTACAAACTTCTTTCCCTTATATATATATATAAAGGCCAGACTCTAGGCCGAAACGTCGAAATAAACCACGTTGTGACCGCTCACGAAGGATCTACTGGACTATATGCAACGCTACGGCCGCTCAATCACCATGCCTGCCCATATATATATATATATATGTCTGTGTGTGTGTGTTTGGTAACACAGTCTCATTTCGCTGGCAGCACTTCTCAGCACTAACCACGCCTACAGTGTTCGCCAAGCTTCAGGACTGCAGTAGATCTATTTGTTAAGATTACACCCCCTTCGTGAATAATACAGGTTATTATAGAAGCGCGATAACGCTAGAACATTGTTTGTGAAGCGTATAAATGCCGAGGTGATTCGCCGCTTTTCAGTTGATCGACGGCTGACGTTGTGTTTGCCACTATCAGTGCCCGTGGGCGTCGCTGTAATCTGGCCTTCTGTTTATGGGCCACGAATTGGACCGGATGAACAGTTTCATATCTTAATTGCAGTCTGCTTCCTTCGTCCGCGTCATGACCCCGAGACATCTCGTGGAGGTGCTGCTTGGTTAATTTACCGGACGCCCCCATCAAGCCGAGAGCGCAGCCCACGTTACAAGGAGGACACCGACGCTAGCCAGGAGCAGCGAACAAGCGGCAGGCAGCAAGGTCTGCCAACAGAGTATTGACCTCTTCAAGGCAAGACTCGTAAAACCAAGGCGATGACCTTGAGTGCGGTGACATTGACAACTCTTGCGTCACAGCCCGCGATCGTCTGCATCAGCCACAGGAGCCACCAACTTTACATGGGTCATCGTTCGAAGATCTGGAGACCTGACTTGAGACCTACGACCACGTGGCTGCCTTAAACCACTGGGACACGGAACAGAGTCTTTGTCACATGTACTTGTACCTGGAAAGCGCCACAAGGACATGTCTAGAAAGTAGGGAGCCTTCGCTTCAAACGTGAAATCGCTTATGCGGCGCATTCCTGCAAACATTCACGAGCATCACTTGCAAAAGGAGGGCCGCTGATTTGCTGAAGACCCGGGTGGAGCTACCAAATGAAAATGGCACCATTTTCGCAGAAGAAATGACACGGTTGTTCCGCCACACTGACCCGGACATGCCTGAAGATAAGAAAATTGGTTTCTTTATGCCAAGGGTCAAACAAGAGCTCTTCGCTGAATTGATAAGCAACATCTACGAATTACGAACACAATTTACGAATTCCTCTCGATGTGACTACAGTTGAGAAGACACTGGAGATGCGCACTCGTCAGTTCAATCGCCCCTCGATACATGAGTACCAAGACGTTAAACCAATTTGCTCCGACGACCTGCGCCAGATCATCCAAGTGATCGTGTGGGACAAGCTAGCGACGCAAGCTAATACCATAGGCACAGCGTAAAGTAGATTCAATCGCTGACATTGTCTGCGAGAAAGTTTGGCAATCGCTTCGACTTCCCGAAGCGACGCTGCCTCAGCTGGAAGCTACGAGTTACGCCGCTGCAGTTCACCGCAACCCTCCCCCACGCCAGCGACAAGACGCTGTTTTCCGCAATTCCGCCGACCACCTTTCGCGACGATGTGGACAAAAGTGAGAACTGCAAGACAAAACCCCTAAATTCAGACCGCTATGGGTAACTTGATAACGCCGAACGGAGTCTGCACAGCTAGTCCCCATAAATAAGCAGACCCATCCTGCGAGTTTTGTCTTTTTAAAAAAAATTGCTCCAGGGGTGTGATAGTGAGATTGAACTAAGTCAACACGGTGCTGTAAATGACCTGGCGTCAGAGGCAATCACACTAACTTAAAAAAACACGCTGTTGACCCCTACAACACCATGGTCTCACAAATTGAATGTACTAGAAGAGCAGGTCACCCTGTCGTCATTTCTGTTGGCACAAAAAAAAACAAAAAAACAAAAACCTCGAAGGCATCATTGAGGGTGATCAGCACCTTATTCTAAACCATCAGGCTTGCGTAGCAAGAGGCATCGCTGAGCTGCGTGACGGCAAACTCCAGTCACCAATACTGGTACATCAACCGTAGTACAATGGCTGCCTACATCGATGAATTCGTGGAGGCCAGCAATTCATTCTCCCTCTTCAATGATGGCGATGCTGGTTCGACGAACCGAGGTCCCGAACCACATTTCGATGTCAAACCGAGCCTTTCGAAGTGCAAGCAAGACCAGCTCAAGTTCCTGTTTCTGGAATTCAAGGACTGCATCTTGTCATCGTGGCGAATTCAACAAATCCCAGTAGCGAAACATCGCATCATAACAGAAAAAAGTGCCCGACCAATTCGATAAAGCCCGCATCGAGTCTTAACGCGCGAACGCCATGCCGTGAAGAAAGAAGTTGACGAAAGGCTACGCCACGACATAATTCAGCCATACAAGAGTCCGCTGGCCTGATCCTGGGTAATATTAAGGAAGAAGGACGGGACCCTACATTTTGCGTCGTTTACCACCACCTGAACAAAATCACAAAGAACGACGCGTACCTTCTTCCATGTATAGATGACGCCAAGGACCAACTCCACAACGCGAAGTACTTTTCTTCTAAGAACCTCAAACGGGCTATTAGCAAATCAAGGTTGACGAGAAAGATCGAGAGGAAACTGCCTTTATAACACCAGACGGCCTCTTCGAGTTTAAGGTCATGCTATTTGGCCTTTGCTCGGCGCCTGCGACGTTCCAGCGCGTTGTGGACACCGTTCTGGCTGGATTGAAATGGCAGACTGGCCTCGTGCACTTGGATTGCGTCGCCGTGTTTTCCTCTAGCTTTGACGAGCATCTCTGGCGCTTTGATGCGGTACTTCTAGCTATCAGTGCCTCTGGACTAAAGCTGAAACCAGAAAAGTGTCGCTTCGCGCACGAGGAGCTGTTGTTCCTGGGACACGTCATTAGCAATTATGAAGTCCGTCCCAACCCGCGAAAAACAGATCCATCGCTGATTTTTCGCAGCCCACTGACAAGAAAGTCTTAGGCCGATTTCTTGGATTTTGCGCCTATTACAAGCGTTTGGTCGAACGTTTTTCACAGATCGCCGAGCCGCTAACTCGCTTCACGAAAAGCAGCATCAAATTCAGGTAGGAAGTTACACAAGCGGAAGCATTTCAGGAACTTCAACGACTCCTCCAGACAGCACCAATACTTGCGCATTTTGACAAGTAGGCCGAAACATAAGTACACACCTACGGAAGCAGCGTAGGACTCGGCACCATCCTTGTGAAAACACATATGGCGTGGATAGAGTTATCAGTTATGCTAGCTGGTCGCTATTCTAGGCTGAATCCAACTATTCCACACCAGAAAAGAAGTGCCTTGCCATCATATGGGCAGCGTCAAAGTTTCGCCCCTTCCTCTACGGCAGGCCTTTCAAAGTTGTGAGTGACCACCACGTCTTGTGTTGACTAGCTAACTTGAAAAACCCTTCCATTTGCCTCGCACGGTGGAGCCTCAGATTCTAAGAATTCTTCAGGAATTCGGGAAGAATTCACGAAGAAGTCTGGAAGAAAACACTCTGACGCACTTTGCTTGTCTCGTGCCCTCGTGGAACCACCGCTGCCCGACGGCCTGGTTGAGGACAGCTTCTTAGGAACGATAACTACCGACGACTTCACCTAGACACAGCAACCTGACCCAGACCTCAGAAGCCTTCTGGAATGCCTAGAGGGTAACAGCACGATTGTTCCGAATGTTTTCAAGAGAGGACTAGAGGCATTCTTCTTGCGAAACGGAGTTCTCCTAAAGAAGAGCTTCTTGCCCCTTTGAGCTGGACACCTTTTCGTGGTTCCTTAAGCGGTGAAACCAGAAATACTTGAAGCTCTACACGATGACCCAACGGCTGGACACCTCAGTGTTTCCAGCTCCTTCACAGGAATCCAAGAAAATTACCACTGGCCACGACTTGCTACGGACGTCACTTGTTACGTCAGGACCTGCCGCAATTGTCAGCGATGATAGACAGCGCCATTTAGGCCAGCCGGACTTCTCCAGTCCATCAAGCCATCCTGCCGTCCATTCCAGAATCGGCATGAACTTAATGGGGCCGTTCTCGACGTCGATTCTGGGGACAAATGGATAGTCGTAGCTAGTGAGTACCTCACACGCTACGCCGAGGCGAAGACACCACCCAAAGGCAGTGCCTCTGAGGTAGCATGGTTCTTCGTCGAGAACATCGTTCTGTGTCACGGAGCTCCACAGGTCCTTAATACTGATAGAGGTACGGCGTTTGCGGCGTACCTGACTCAGGTGATCCTGAGGTACAACCGGACAAGTCACCGCCGTACCACTGCCTACCGTCTACAGACAAATGGCCTCACCGAACGTCTTATTAAGACCATCGCTGATATGCTGGCCATGTACGTCGATGTCGAGCACAAGACGGGAGATTAAATCCTTACATACGTGACCTTCACGTAAGATACGGCCGTCCAAGAAACGACACAGATCACGCCGTACAAATTGATTTATGGAAGCAGCCCGGCAACGACACTCCACGCTATGCTTCTAAACGTCGCTGATGAGGAGAACCTTGACGTCGCCGCCTACCTTCAGTGTGCTAAAAAAGCTCTTCAACTTGCCCGTCTTCGCATCAAAAATGCGCAGGCGATCGACAGCCGCCAGTACGACCTTCGACGAAGCTTCGATAAGTGACAGCCTGAGAACCGCATCTGATTATTGCCGGTACGCAGACGTGGGTTCAGTGAAAAACTTCTGGGACAGTACTTTGGACCATATAGAGTAGTTCGACGTCTCGGCCGACTCGACTACGAGATTAATCCCGATGGCATTATAAACTCTCAACCGCACTGGGCTGGACCGGAAGTCGCCCATACCTTGCACCTCAAGACTGTTCATGCACAATTGTGAGGACTGTATCTGGTCGTTGTTGCTGTGATTTATCGCTTGTAGTTATTGTTCATTGTTTGTATTGTATCTTCGTCTTTTGTTAAAGCATCTGAACGATGTCTCTTTCACATGGGGTCAATGCAACGTTCGTTTCTCAAGCTTTGTTAAGGCCCCGACACACTACGTTCAGCGGAAACTGCGCCTACGGTGTTTGATCACTTGGTAGAAGGATATCGTAAGGGGAAACGTGAAAATTGTATATGGTAAGCCCCTGCTGTTCCTCAACATTTTCTGAATATTCCAACGCGGTTGTCTAAACCAACAGCAATAAAGCACAAAAGGAAAGCACCGAAACTTAGAGAACCTACAAATTTCTATGGCTGTGTGTCGTCAAGTGGTGGTGATATGTCAGAAGTTAACATGTTGGAGAACTGTGATGTTGATAAAGGTACTGGCGTCCCTTCCGATCCTGAGTTGTGTCCAAAGGTAGCAGCTTGGTTCCTTGCATTACAAGAACAAACAACGTTTCAATCCTGGAATGCTGAGCTTTCCCAGGAAGAAGTTTTTTGTTTTAAAATCCACTCGTTGTGCTGCGCTAAAGGCTTCAAAGCGAAGTCAGCCAGATGGCAGCGCTACGAAGCCGAGTGACTGACTACTTGATTGCTCCTTAAAATATTCAGCCCTGCCACTGCTTATATGTTGATGTCAAAGGTGAACCTACCACCTCTGCCGACATCATCAGGACTTGAACAAATAAATTACTAAGGGAATGCCTAACGAATTGGAATTCAAAGAGGCTTCACTCAGCACCATTGGTCGTTGTGCTGGAAGGAGGCTGGTCATCAGTTAGTCCATTCGACTGGTTGAACTTAAAAAAATGTACTAAATTTGCTCAGTGTTGTTCTTTTTTGTGTAAAAACAGTGGCCTTAATAATCATCTTTCTTATTTATTTAGTAGTGGAACGTATTTTGGTGAGGATTAGCTAGTTTCGTAAATTTCTTTTCTTTTTTTATTCTACCAAGTTCACCGATTCTTCCTTGTGTTCTTGCCCGGTGGGCATAAGTCTTTCCAGGACAGCCCGAAAGGTCTCCTTCACACGTCCCGGATCTTCAGGGGTGATGTTCTGGTCGAAATCGAAGAGAACACACTGCTATGACAGCCCGTGCATATCTTCAGGTGATGAATATAACTGTGAAAAGTTGATATCTTCCGCGAGCTTGTGAGTTTCAGCTGGCTTTCTAAACTATGCTCGCTGTACGCGCATGAGGGAACAAGCTTCCTTTCTAATTTGAGGACAAAGGTGATATTTTATGTTAACACCACTGCCTTGTCAATTTTGACAGCACCTTTGTTTTGAATACCTTTGAAAAAAAAGTACTTCTTGAATAACCTCGGCATTCCTAGATTGAAACTTTCTTCAGTCGTGTATTGTAGGCAAGCAAGCTTGTACTTCTCGACATAACTCTGAATCCGCGCGGACGCCAGTAGCTTCGTCAACATCGCTGTATTCTTTGTTAACGACAGACACATTGCCACCAGTTACTGACGCACCTCCATGGAAATTCATGGTTTCTTAAAGTTTCCGGGGGTTTCTCTCGTGCTTTATTGCCACTGATTTATACAAGTGCGCATAAATATTTAGAAAAAATCTAGAAACAGCACCGGGCTTAAGTGCCAACCTACCGCAGGGAATTGGAACAGATTTCGCCTACAAATGCTCACAACAAAGAATTTGGTCCTCGGATTCCAAATGTAGGTCTTCCTTGTCACCTGGAAGGTTTCTCGAGGAGTAGTAGCAGTCCAGGCTTTGAGAACTGCAGGGATATTTGGAGTTTGAATAAGGGCCACCATTAACAAATGTTTTTCTAGGAGGCATAGATACTTGCACAGCCCGGTGCGCAGTTCGGCATTTTTAGTATTTTAAACTGCTAATTCAGTCAAGCATGCTTGATTGTTATGTCACGCGTGAAATAGGAATGGCGAAAGCTTTTCCAAATAAAAGATATTTAAATACTGACTGTACGTTATCCATGGCACTGAATTCACTTTTTTCTTAAATTATTTTCCCATCACATTGGAAGCCTTTCTCCCAGCTCCTCGAATAATTTCAGCTAAAGTCTAAGGAGTCTGTGTATGAAATGCATCTTCACATAAAAATAATACCATTTGTGTCAGCTGTGCCAGATGTGAGGCTTGCAAGCTCACCCATTCGAGCAAAGGAGGATTGGGGCGCCAATTCGCACAAGACTGCGCGTGTGGGCTGTCTATTTTTCCTTAGCTGTTCAAAAAGAGCCATAAGTCTTTTTAAATATATTCTTACACGCATACAATAGGAAGTGTATTTAAACAGGCTCGTTCGCCTAGCATCGCCCACAACCAGAAGGCGCAGATATGCCCTATTTATAGCAGTGGGCAAGGCATAACTTTTTTTGCGGTGGGGAACTGCCCTACCTTGATCTGAAGAGGGTGCTGAACAGACAAGTTTAGTCCAATATCACTTTTCGTGTGGGAACACAGTACAAGCTCCATGTGCCACCCCCTGGCCACACTACTCAGTTATTGCAGGTAAAGAAATAATTATACATTTCTTGGGTATACAGGCGCGGACATTAGTTATCACTTAGCAGTATTCACGCAACCCTTATTTACTACTTTAGCTCAAATCTGCGTATTTGTAAACTAATTTCCTGCTGTTTCGCATGCAGAAGTAGCAAACGTTGCGTCTTCACCAATCCCAAAACGACAGAAGTGCCACAAGATACGGGAGGCGGCTGCTCCTCGCTGCTGCAACCGCACGCGCTTACCCAACTAACAGTATCCAAGTACGTTGCTATCCATTTATCTATCTGGCTGTATGCGACTTTTAGCTCTTATGGCCGTTTAGATAAAAGTATCGATACAAAATTTGGTATGGTATAACATGACTGTTGTACGAGCATAACTAACTAGTAATAACATGAAACTCTTGGTATGTATAACACTGTCATGACGCAGACACAGCAGGAGTCCGTTATAGAAGAGCTCACTTTAATTAAAATGAAAGGCGCTCGTAAAAAGGACCGGGCAACAGCTTTGTCTTCCTTTCTGGCTGCGCGAACTCTCCCCTGCAGGTTGAATGCGGCATTTGCCTCCCTCCATGAAAAGCATCGTCCCGATGCTCGGCTAGAGAATACGTGGTGTATGTAGTTGACGTATTACGCAACTGGCTCACTGCAATATGGCTTCATCCGCACAACATGTATGATTTCAGATTTTCGAGATCGTAAGGGATGACCTCATAATTCACATCACTTAGACGCCGTACAACATTGTAGGGACCAAAGTACTTCTTCAGTAACTTTTCAGAAAGGCCGCGTCGACGAATAGGCCTCCAGACCCACACTTTCTCGCTTGGTTGATAAGTGACGTATGGGTGTCGCAGGTTATAACGTAGTGCGTCGTGACTCTGCTGTCGGGCGATTCGCACGCGTGCTAGCTGCCGCGCCTCTTCAGCTCATTGGGTAAAGGCTTGAACATCCATGTCTGCATCGTCGCAGTCATGCAGCAACATGACATCAAGCATTGTCGTCACTTCATGGCCCTAAAGAAGACTAATTGGCGTGCTTCGTGAAGTTTCCTGCTGCGCCGTAATATAGGCAAACGTCACGTATGGTAGAACGTCGTCCCAATTTTTATGATTCACGTCGATGTACATACTGAGCATATCAGCAATTGTCTTGTTGAGGTCTTCTGTTATGCCGTTGGTTTGTGGGTGGTAAGAGGTAGTTTTTTGATGCGCTGTTCCACTCAACTCCAGCACTGGCTTGAGAAGCATGGCCGTGAAAGCAGTACCTCAGTCCGTTATTATAATTCTAGGAGCACCATGCCTCAGAACGATATTTTCAATGAAAAATCGTGCCGCTTCTACTGCGGTTCTACTTGATTAGGCCTTTGTTTCTGCGTAGCGAGTAAGATAGTCTGAAACGACAATTACCCACTTGTTTCCAGTATGCGAAGTCAGAAATGGTCCAAGGAGATCCATTCCGATTTGTGCAAAAGGCATGGTGGGAACTTGAACTGGTTGCAACAATCCGGCCGGTTTTATAGGTGGCAATTTTCGTCGTTGAAAATCGAAGCACGTACGTACGTAGTGCTTTACAGTGCCTGGAAGCTTCGGCAAGTAGTACTTCTGTTGGATTCTGGCCAATGTGCGCGTGTATCCGAGGTGGCTGGAGGTTGGCTCATCGTGGCAAGCGCTCAGGATCTCATCGCGAATGGATGTCGGGACGACAAGTAAGTGGGCGTTTCCGCTGGGGGAAAAGTTCTTCTTGTATAGGACACCGCTGCGCAAGAAAAATGATGACAGGCTCCTTGCAATTATCTTGGGAACACTTGTAGACTGGCCGTTAAGAAAATTAATAAGAGGAAGCAACTCACTGTCTTCTTTCTGCTTAGACAATATGGTGACTGTGTCAACCACTCCTAAAAATGTCATGTCACCTTCTTCTGAGACATCGTCTTGCTTGCGACCTGCATAAGCAATCAGCATCAGAGTGCTGCCGTCCCGACTTATAGACGACCGCCATATCGAATTCTTGTAGGCGTAAGCTCCAGCGCGCTAGCCGACCAGATGGGTCCTTCAAGTTGGTCAGCCAGCAAAGGGAATGGTGGTCGCTTACTACGTGGAAGGGACGGCCGTAGAGGTATGGGCGAAACTTCAGAACTGCCCATACTACAGCAAGACATTCCTTTTCTGTTGTGGACTAATGGGACTCGGCACGGGAAAGCGTCCTACTTGCATATGCAATCACTCTCTCGGCTGAGTCTCGCCACTGGACGAGTACAGCGCCTAAACCAACGTTGCTGGCATCGGTGTGGATCATGGTAGGAGCGTCCTCGTCAAAGTGAGCAAGCACAGGTGGTGTCTGCAGGCGCTGTCGTAGACCGCCAAATGCTGCTTGTTCCTCTTCCCCCCATAAAAATGGAACATCGTCTCTCGTTATGCATGTTAAGGGCAACGCTATGTGCGAGAAATTGGCGATAAACCTGCGGTAGTAGGCGAAAAGGCCAAGAAAACGTCTTACGGTCTTCTTTTCTGTTGGCGCCGGAAATTTTCGGACGGCGTCGATCTTGTCGGGGTCCGGACGAACACCTTCATGGCTCACCACATGTCCTAAGAATCGGAGTTCCTTGAAACCGAAATGACACTTCTCAGGTTTCAGCGTTAAGCCAGTGGACCGCATTGATCGAAATACTAATAGCAGCTGAGTTAGATGTTCCTCGAATGTTGGTGAGAAAACAATGCCGTCGTTGAGGTATACCAGACACGTCTGCCACTTAAGAACTGATAGGACGGTATCCATCAGTCTCTGAAATGTTGCTGGGGCTGAACACAATCCGAAAGGCAAGACTCTAAACTCGTAAAGCCTGTCAGGCGTAACAAAAGCAGTCTTTTCCCTGTCCCGCTCATGGACCTCGATTTGCCGATAACCGCTTTTCAGGTCCATCAACGAAAAGAAGTGTGCATACCTCAGCCTGTCAAGTGAATCGTCAATACGCGGTAGTGGGTATACGAATATTAAATTTACATTTCGTGGTCTTGCTGCTGTTGTGGTGGTTTTGCTTACATGATATATTACACAACTGGTATGGTACAACATGACTGCACGGCTAACATAAGTCCCTAACGCGGAAATCATGACATGCATGTCATGTAACAACATGAACACATGCCACGCTCATTATGCGCTGGCAGCCGTTTCGGTAGCTTCACATATACGAAATTTGGTATGACAGGACGTGAATGGATGACGAAGGTATGCTGCTAATGTAAACATTATTGGTAGATTTGTGTCATGTAACAACTTAACTGCATGCCACGGTCATGATGTGGTAGAGGCCATTTTGCTTGCTTCGCATATACCAAATTTCGTATTACATTACCTGAACGATGACGAAGGGAAATGACACTTCCAAACGTGATAATCATAAGGTGCATATTATGTAACAACAGGACTACATGTCACCCTCATAATGCGCTCATGGTCATTTCGGTAGCGTCACCTATACGAAATTTTGTATTACGTTATGCAAACGAACGACGAAGGAAAATGACACGTTGTATTACATTACGAGAATGAACGACGAAGGTAAATGACAGCTTCACAAGTACCATTTTTTGTGGTACGTGACGTCAATGGATGACGAAGATATATGACTGGCATGAACATGATAATCATGACACGCTTGTCATGTATCAACATCACAAGATAGAACACTAATGATGCGCTCGCGGCCGTTTCACTCGCTTCAGATATACCAGATTCCGTATCGCGTGACATGAATGGACGACGAAGGTCGAACGAGATGTCCAAACTTGATTATCATGGCATGGTTGTCATGTAAAACATTACTACATGCTACGTTCGTTGCGCGGTCACGTCTGTTTCGCTGTCTTTACATATACCAAATTTGGCATCACTTGCCGTGAATAGACGATGAAGGTAAAGGACACGTCCAAACATGATAATCGTAACATGGCAGTCATGTACGGCATCATTTACGTCCGCCTCGTAACGTTGTGCTGGTTACCAAGTGACATATCAGCTTTCCCCATTCGTGCTTAGCATGCTATCGATTCCTACTGTACGTGGAACTTGCGAATTTTTTGTGGAATAAGGGTAAAAGCATTCGTGTCGGTCCACTTGGTTACCCTATTCAAGGCAAGTTTAACATGTCGCTTGCACATTGCGAGGTCATGATTTGTAACTTATCTGCAGCTCGTCGACATATGTGCCGTAGAACATAATACGTGGAATGCAGAAATGAAAGCTCTTCATTGTTATATTGAAAAGTGTGTAACTTAGGGCACCAGCTTGCGGTGCTCCATTCTCCTGAATAAATATGCGAGACAAGACATTCCCCACCCGGACACGGAAAGTTCGATTGGACAAATAACGTTGGATAATGCTCATCATGTTATTTCTGACACATTAGTTCGAGAGGTCTGGAAGAATGCCAAAGTGACATGTTGTATACACCTTCTTCCTATCGAGGAACACAGAGAGGAAGAGCTGTTTGTGGACTAATGCGTCTCGGCTCTGCGACTCGGTGCGTCCAACATGGTCGACGGTGGATCTGCATTCTTGAAACCCACACTGGTAAGGGTCAAGTAGGCTGTTAGTTTCAAAGAAATGTATGAGTTGGTCATTTATTATCTTTTCAAAGAGCTTACATGAACGCTTGTCAGTGTGTTGCACCTGTAGCTCCTAACAGATGATAGATCTTTGGCTTGTTTCAAAATGGGAATGACAATGGCTTCTTTCCAAGTGTAAGGGCTGTTTCCGAAACCAGATGATTTTTAGCGAGAAAAAAAGCTCTATTGCGTGTCGTGAGATAGGTTTTTCAACACTTTGTAGGCCACACAATCAGATGCAGGCGCGGAATCACTACAACAGTTTAGAGATGCTTCTAGTTCATCTAAGAAGAAAGAGTTGTTGTCTGCCTCGTATTTTGTATATTTAGTATCTGATATCTGCTTTTCCACCCTTGTCTTGTACAGTCGCAACAGACGAGAGTTGTTTGACGAGCTGGAAACTTGCTCAAAATGTGGTCCTAGGTGATTTGCCTGGTATTCCAACCTGTCACCTTGTCTGTCCACCAAAATGATTGAATAAGCTTGTTTTCCTTCAACCCTTTTTACCCTGTTCCGGACAATATAATTATATGAAGTGATACCTTCTAAAAATGTCTGCCAACTTTCTCTTCTCACCTGCCTACACGTCCTCCTACCCTGGAAGCTTATGTTCTTAACATTCGGAAGATTCTCGGCCGTCGGTGATTCACAAAACAGCCTCCAACTTTGCTTTGTTTATTACGCGCTTTTTGGCACTTATTATTCTACCAAGGAACACGTTGTTTTTCAGATAGTTCACCTGTTTGTGGAATACATTTGCTGGCAATGCCAATTAAAAAAAAAGATCTGTGAAGTAGTTAACAGCAGCCTCTATGTTCAACGTACACAAGTCAGACGAAGTTAAGAAGGTATCTTTTCGCAACTGATTCCAATCAGCTTTTTCGTTGAGTCATTTGGGTATCTATGAAGGACAATAATAGTATTCTGGTGCACTAAAAACTACCAGGAAATGGTCACATCCCTAAGATTTATTTAGGGTTTTTATTGAAGTAGGGGTAGAAGCGAAGGAGATACAATGCTCAGGCCTCTGGACAAGTAGATGTTAGCAAGGCTGTAGTATGTCGGCTCTTTCCGATTCAGGAGACAGGCTCCAGAACAGAAAAAAAATGTTCGATTAGGCGACCTCACGCGTCGCAACGAGAATCTCCCCATAGACTACTATGTGCTTTGAAGTGTCCTATAACGATATAGGAATGGGGAAGTTCATTTATCAAGGACTGGAATTCATGTATATGCAATTGGTGGTGTGGTGGTAAGTAGAGCAAATGGTGTCGAGTTTATCAAAGTGCCACTCGAACAGTCACTGCTTCAAGGGACGATAGAAGCGGTGAGTTTGAGCATGCAATCCCTTGATTAGCTATAGTAGCTACACTTCTAGATGGTGCCATTCCAGCATCACAGTTCTTTCGGAAAGTATTGTAGCTACGATGAAACGGAGTGTGTTTGGATTTTACGTGTGTTTGTTGTACACACATCTGTTTTGAAGAATGTTTGCGTTGGAGATCTCGGTCATCGTCAACGTTTTTAAAAGAACCCAAACGTTCCATTTTATATTTTATGAGTTCGCCATAAAAATAAAGTTGCGCTGTGTGTACGAGAAATGGGCCTCTGTTGTTTAGACGGGAGGTCCAAGTTCAAGTAACAGAGCCGTCATCAAGCCCTGTTATCAGCTTTTTTGTCTTCCTGGCGCGCTTGATGGAGCTACGCCACACCTCCAGCACAAGGGGTACTGTGGGGATCATTGCCTCCTTAAAGGCAAAGGATGCCCGCGTGCACGAGCCGGTGGTTCAAATTTCAAACCTCGCCTGTTGAGACGAGGTCATAGTACTTCGCGACTCTGGAGTCGCTGGTGCCTGTTCGTGAGCTGGCGGAACAGAATGGGCTGCAACTGTCAAGGAGGCAGGTGCCAGAGCCGATGGCTCACTCTGCGCAGCCCGAAGGTGTGGCGAGAGCTTGTGAAGTGCTGACACCTCCTGTAGAGTTGTTTGCGCGCGCACGTTTTTCGCGCACACGCCGTATTTCGAGGTCTCAACTATTGGACGATAGGTGGCGTTGTGTTTGTGAGCGTTTATCGCCACCACTAACATCATCATGGTTAGAAAACGTCAGCGCCGATGGCGACGCCTCGGATGTGGCGCGAAAGAAATAAGCTGGTCTCTTGTGGCATGGGGCGGTGGTGCGAATAGTTGCCTTCAACCGTGGGTCTGCGGTGGGCCCTCGTTCTTAGTTGGGCGTTAGGGCCACCACCTTGTTTGTCAAGTTGTTGAGTATTGTTTAATAATGTGTAAGGGTGTCTTAGTGTATTGACCACGATTGATGGTATAATAATTCGGCTGACGATATTGTCGATCAAAACCAGTTCAATAAAATGTCTGTTTCGGCTAGGTTTGTCCCGACCGCGTCTGCTGTCTCCTTTCATTACAAGAGCGTGGAGGCGCTCGGCAATTCAGACCCCACACTGGCTGCCCAACGTGGAGCTTTTTTAGCATCATACGACAATTTTCGCTGTCCGGTACAAGCTATTGTTATTTCCGGGGTAGAGTAAGCCCTGGGGGTACTTCTTTGCTAGCGTTGGCGATGTGTTTTTTGAGAGCGAGGAGATCGTTTTTTGGGACTGATTGATTGACTGAACCTCCCAAAACCACCACATTGTTACGTGTAAGTAACAGTAGGCAGTCCGCAGCAAAAACACAGCTCACCAACAACGTCCACTTCTTCACTCTCAGTCTGAGGCGCCCTTTCTGGGTATGTCCCAGTATGCCCTGTTTCAGTCAGCCGAAACCACGTAACACAACCCCTTGCGGCAAAACCGCCAACCCGGCGAGCTCACGGGGCCACAGCAGGAGCAATATGGTAACGCTTGAGCCTTTATACGTCGACGATGTCCCGGGACAGCAGAGCAGAAGAGGTTGATGGACCTTCAGGAACAGTTTCATATGTAGTGTCGGTCACTTGTCTAAGCACGCGTTATGAGCCCGTGAAACGAGAGAAAAGCTTCTCTGGAAGGCCTGAATGTCTCGTAGAGGACCAAAGAAGAACGAGGGAACCTACTGGAAAGTGTTCGTCACGATGCTGCTCGTCGTAACGATGCTTCTGCGAGTCTTGGGACGCCGTTAATCCGCTGCGGGCAAGCTGACGAGCACGGTGAGCTCAGGCAATAGGGTCGCGTGCATATTAAGAAGTAGACTGCGCCGCGGTTGGCAGGAAGGTATCCAACGGCAATGTTGGTTCACGTAGAAACGGATGGTAAAATGGTGAGTACCCAGCAGTGTCATGCCGAGAGGAATTGTACGTGAACGTTACGTAGGGTAGTGCATGGTCCCAATAACGATGGTCGGTCGAGGCGTATTTCGATAACGTGGCCGTCAGGGTGTGATTTCATCGTTCTGTAAGCCCATTTGTTTGGGGGTGGTATCATGTCGCGAGCATATGTTGGGTAGAGCAGGAACGCAGGATATCGTCAACCATTTTCGAAATGACCGTAAGGCCTTGGTCTGTCAGCAGTTGACGAGGGGCACTATGCAATAAAATGAGATCGCGTAGTAAAAAATCAGCGACTTCTGTAGCGCAACTTGTTGGCAGAGCTCACGTAACTGCATAGCGGGTAGCGTAATCTATAGCAACCGCGACGCACTCGTTTCCGGAGGCGGATGTTCAGAAGGGACCGAGAAGGTCCAACCCAACACGGAAAAAGGGCTCCGCTGGAATGTTGATGGGCTGAAGATATTCGGCAGGGAGTCCCTACGGCTTCTTGCGGCACTGGCTAATTTCACAAGCGTCGACCTAATGACGTACAGAGCGTGAAAAGCCAGGCCAGTAGAAGCGGCAACGCACATGATCATATGTACGAAAGACACCAAGGTGATCCACGGTTGGCGCCTCATGGATCTCGCAAAGGACCGTAGAGCGCAGGTGCTTTGGTATGACCAGAAGCAGGTCATGACCGTTGGTCGACAAACTACATCGATATAAGGTGCGATCCTTTAAGGTAAACATGCAATTAGAAGTGTCGTGCGGTATATAATTGAACTGTTGTATTAGGCCGCTGATATCCGGATCGCGACGCTACTCTTCACTGAGATGAAGCAGCTAAGAGATGAAAAGTATGCCATCCACAGAATCAGTGCTTGTAGGGTCGCAGTCGGCCACAGGGTAGCGTGACAGACAATCCACACTTTTGTGCAGTTTTCCTGATTTATACACTACGATGTATAATAGGCGTAGTGCCCAGCGGGCGAGATAACCTGTGGAATCTTTGAGGGAGGCGAGCCAGCAAAGAGAGCGGTGGTTAGTGAGAACTTCAAATGATCGACCGTATATGTAAAGGCGAAATTGCGCGACTGCCCGCACCAGCGCTAAGCATTCGCGCTCTGTGAAGGAATGTTTCCGGTCCAAGGGGGACAGTAGTCTGCTGGCATAAGCTACCACGCGATGATGCCCACGTTGTCGCTTAGCCAACACAGCGCCTATTCTGTAACTACTTGCATCAGTGCGGACATTGGTCGGTGCTGTAGGGTCGAAGTGAGCCAGAACAGGAGAGGAAGTGAGCAAAGTTGTGAGGTAAGAGAATGCTGCTGCTTGTGAGGTACTCCCGGTAAACGTCTCATCTGGTTTGAGTAGATCTGTTCAAAGCCAAGCAATCGCCGCGGAGTTTTTGATGAACCGCCGAAAGGAGGAGCAAAGCTCGACAAAGCTGCGGACATCTTTAGCCGTTTTGGCCACAGGAAAGTCTTGCACAGCTCGAACTTTTTCTGGGTCAGGCTGTACCGCGTAAGCGTCAACAATATGCCCAAGTATTGTAGTGTGGCGGAGACCAAACTGACACTTGGATGAATTCAGTTGAAGGCCGACGAGACGGAATACATAAAGAATTTCGGACATTCTCTCAAGGTGCGCATCAAAAGTGGGAGCCAACACAATTAGGTCCGCCAGACAACAAAGACACATAGACCGCTTGAATCCATGAAGGAGGGAGTCCATCATTTGTTCGAAGGTGGCGGGGCATTACTTAAGCCGAAAGGCATGACCTTGAATTGGTAGAGGCCATCAGCTGTTACAAAATCCGTCGTATCTGGGTCCATGAGGTCCACGGCAATCTACCAATAACCAGAACGAAGGTCGATGGAAGAAAAACAGGTGGCACCATGGAGGCAATCAAGAGCATAGTTCATTCGTGGCAGGGGGTATGCGTCTTTCTTGTTGATGTTGTTAGGGTGGCGGTAGTTCACACAAAATGGTTACGAATCGTCCTTCTTTTCAAGTAATACCACCAGGGATGCCCAGGGACTAGAGGATGGTTCAATTATGTCTTTCACTAGCATCTTGTTCACTTTCTTCTGAATGATGCTCCGCTCAAAAGCCGACACTCTGTAAGGACGGTGGTGAACAGGGTTGGCATCACCTGTGTGTAATAGATGCTGGACAAAAGATGTCTGCCCTAGAAGTCGGTTGCAAAAACCGAGAATATCCTAATAGGCCTCGAGAAGATGATGTAGGGCTTCAACTTGAGGAGGCGGAAGATCAGTGGCGATTACGTCTACCATTGGACGGCTGCCCGAATGTGCGGTGGTGTGTGCTGCATTCAAACAAGGGTGTTTAAGGCGACCCCTTTGGTTTGTGAATTGAGCAACAGACACAGGTGGGCCAGAGAATTGCCTTGTGGCAGCACTTGATTCATGTAGCCGAAATTTACAAGTGGTAGACAAGTTCTGTTATTTGTGATGGTGAGCAACGTGTAAGGAACTACAACGTTATGCACAAGGAGTACGTCGGTGAGAGGCATAGCGTAATAGTTACCGGCGGGCACAGCTGGTGAGCACAGGAAATCGACGTACGTCACAATTTTGGAGGGCAGTTGCACAAAGTCGCTGCATTGTAATCGGCATGTAGGTTGGTACGGGGCGTCACTGATTTGTGGCAGTTCAATGCGGAGCACGCCAGCGGAGCAATCAATCAGAGCAGAATTGGCGGCAAGATAATCGAGGCATAGTATGAGGTCATAGGGATGTGTTGCAAGAACTGTAAAAATGACGACGACTTGATGACCGGCTACGGTAAGTTGAGCTGTGCACATACCACCGACAGGGACTGTTGCGCCATCTGCAACTTCGACGACACTGGTCACTGGGGGCGTGAGGACCTTCTTCATGCGACGACCAAAATGCGAACTCATACTAGAGACGTGAGTGTCCGTATCAATCAAAGCTTCAACAAGTGTGCCATCAACATATACTTCAAGAGTGATCCGGTTCAAACGTAAGGGCAACAGAGGATTTCTGGATAAGTTTGACAGGGCAGCTTTACCTCCAGAAGCTGCGCAGCTTGGTTTTCCGGCAACATGCGGTGGTTAAACGACGGTGAGCGAGAGCAGCGACGCGTATTTGAACAAAAAGGGCAGCTTTGAGGTGGCGGCGATGACAGGACATGGTGGCTGTAGTCCTCAGGAGCAGTAAATACTGCAGACTCAGTGCGGGTCGGATAATGGTAGTTCGGTGGACAGAATGAGTTACTGTAAGTGGGGTATGAACGAGAAGGCATAGATGGCCACTGGCTGCGGCAGTACTGAGGGATGTGTCCCGCTTAACCTACACCGAAAGTAGATTGCCTTATCATCAGCTGGTCGCCATTCAGACGGGTTCCTGGTTCGAAGAGAGTATGGACGGTGACGTCTCACGACCACAAAAGCCACCGAGGGATCAATATCATTCATGCTGAGAGCAGTGGACAGGACACCCAGGTTAGCGAATTCTTGGCGGACAACAGCCTGGATCAAGGAGACAACTGGTGTCGAGGCATCGGCCAGCATCGGTTTGTTGGCAGCCAGATAAGCGGCCTTGATTTCCCGTCGGACATTGTGCGTCACGCCTTCTGATGTAGATGGCTGACGAAAAATGGGTTCGCAAGACGACGTTGCAGTGGTGTTGGGTAGGCGGTGGAACTGGTTTAAAATGCGTCAACTCTTCGCCTGCTCAGGATGGTGGCAATCTTTGATCATGGCATCGATGGTCGTTACGTTCGTAAATACAAGCACGCTGAACGCACCCTCAGCGATATCTTTTAAAATGTGCGATATCTTGTCAGCCTCAGTCATATTGGGATCTACCACTTCACACAATGCTAAGACGGCTTGAATGTAAGTCAAGTACGCTCGGTGGTTGTCTGTGTACGTACGGCCAATTGCATTTGGGCATCCAGCTGCTGACCAAACGGGTTGTCAAAAAGGTCATGGAGCTGTTGTTCAAACATTCCCAGCTTAAGATGTCGTGCTCGTGGTTCTCTAACCAAATGCGAGGGGTCTTGTAAGGATAGAAAATTGCATTGGCAAGCCCAAAGGTTGGGTCCCAGCCATATCACTTGCTGACGCGCTCGTACTTACTGTGCCACTTGTCCACATCCCCGTTGTTTTATCCATTAAAGGTACCAGGATCACAGGGTTGCGTTAGGATGATGTACCGGGTTGTTGTCGTTGCCGAGGTTGGTGGCGAGATCGTATCCTCACCCGAAGCCATGATAGCAGACTTAAGGAGGCGTCGACTGCGTAGCTCCGTTGTCAAAAGAGCACCCAGCACCTCCACCAAATGTTACTTGTAAATAACAGTAAGGAATCTGCAGCCACAACACAGCTTACCAACAACGTCAACTTGTTCCCTCTCAGTCTGAGACGCCATTTTTGGGTATGTCCCACAATGCCCTGTTGCAGTCAGCCAAAACCACGTAAAAATATGATTATGAGAGACGCTGTAGTGGATGGCTCCCGAAATCTCGACCACCTGGGGTTCTTTAACGTGCACCCAGATCTGAGCACACGAGCCTGCAACATTTCCGGCTCAGTTGGAAATGCAGCCGCTGCAGCCGGCATTCAATCGCGCGACGTGAAGGTCAGCAACCGAGCTCCTTAGCCACTAGACCACCGCTGCGGGCGTCGATTTTTGTGATGTGTAGGAACTTGTCGGCAGGTTGAGTTTTAATATTTTCTGCTCGCAAATGTTTTTATCACTATGTTACTGTTGGTTTCCAAAAAAATTAGTTGATACGAGAGCCATGCAGTCTGCCACCTGGGGTGAGCAAAGCTTAGAGCACGTGGATTGTAGGCCAGGCCCGAAGTGAGTGAGTACGGAAGCCTCGTGGGTGGTCCGATTTTGTGTAAACAGCTTCTTTAATCTCTTTCGACTCATGTTGTCAGGCGTCATTGCTGTCTGGTAATGCGGCTCGACGCCGGGGCGTCGTGACACCATCCGGGACTGCGGAGGCCGATCGCTCGGTAAGCTTCTGTGTACAGCGAGCGATAGGGACCACCTTACAGAGTGGATTTCTCCTTGCGGCTGCCTCTTCTGCGCCCAGGCTGGGAGCTGGGTGGATGCCGGATGTCGATAAGGGACTCAGTAGGCTAAGGCTCTGCGCAGCTGCCTGCCGAAAGTGGCAGAACTGGGTGGATCATGGTGCTGAGGTGTTGCACTCTGCTACCCTAACTTTTTAGAGGAGAAGCTCCTTAAAGCGGCACCCTTTCGTCCCGCGTCGTAGTACGTAACATGTCTTACGCTTTGAACTGCAAGGTGGTGCTGGTGGGAGATTTCTCCTGTGCGCTGTTGAGCAATAAAAAATTCGCAGCGTGCGCTTTGACTAAAAAGCCGAGTTCTCCTGTCTCCCATTCCCCATTAGCAGCCATTGACATGTACATTGAACACTATCTGAGAAAGGGTTGCTACGTTGTACTCGCTGGGCGCAACCTCCTTGGTTTTAGAAAGGTTTAGCAAGCGTTGGGCCACAGTGCCATGAATACAGTGAACTAGTATATACCATGAACTCGAGGTGGGTAAAGGTCGGAAGTAGACACGAAGCGCAGGCCATAGGAAAGTGTATGTGTGCCACCTCTCGTTTAGTCCTTGGAATGTCCGCTGGATGGCGGTGCTTCTATATGCGTAAAATATGATGAAAAGATGAGAGATGGTGGTACTTGGAATGTTGACAAGATGGACGCACGGACACACTGACAGATGCATGGATGAACGCATGGATGGCTGCGTGGATGGATGGATGCATGGACGGACGCAGGGGCGGATGCAGGGACGAACGCAGGGACGGACGCACAGATGGACGTGCGCACGCAAGGACGGGCGGACGGACGCACGGATGGTCAAACAGACGGCCGCATGGATGGACAGAAGCAAGGACGAATAGACGGACGGATGCTTCGCCCCCATCTCCATCATTCACCTCGCGGATATGCTGTCATTTTTATCTTGTGATTCACGAAATAGAAAACTGATTTTTGTTTTATTATGCCGGGCGTCTCGTCCGCCGCCGATGTATTAGCTAGCAGTACTGATTATCGTACCACGTGGGCGAGGAGCTCCCTTCCCTCAGTCCTACTGCTTTGTTCTTTCGAGTGTTTGGAATGTACACAGCGGTAGTGATGTAAACCACGGCTGGCTGTCTTTTGCAAATTGTCAGCGCCGCTGGCCTGGAATGCGGTCATGAGGTCGGGCGATGGGCATGCTTGGGACCTGTGCAACTGCCTGCAGTCCAGTGCGCTCATAAGTCCTGGTCGCAACCGGTGGACGTGTCGGCGCGAGTGATGGTTCATCGCGCCGACGGCAACGTTACTCTTGCAGGGACGGTACTGAGGTGAAGTCGAGACGGACACAGCAGAAGTGTTGACCGCCGGTGTAGTCGTGGTGCACGGACATTATTTAGGGACATGGGTTGTCATGTTCTGTTAGAGCTTCTGTAGCGGATTTTTTTCTTTTCGAAACGTGGTGTAGATGAAGCTTGGGGGATGGGGGCGTTCTGACTAGAGCATTGCACAGGCCCGGGCTAGCCCGAAAGCCTGGCTCGGCCCGCGGGCCGCGTAAGGCATTGTCCGATTGGACAAGACCGGGGCTCAGGCCCATGAGCCTCGGGCTCGGGTCAGGCCGGAGCCGGGTCAGGCCCAAGTCCGGTCCGTATTAGGCTTGGATCTTATATGAAGGTTGTGTCAAGAAAGTTGTCCAATATTTTTGAAGATCTACAAAAAAGAGGCCTCCGCATTTTACCTGTGTGTTTTCTTTACTTTGGCAGAAGTAATCTTCAGATCTGTACAAATAATAATTACGGCAGTAATTAGAGACACGAAAACAAATAACTCTTCACTTACTTAAAACAATAAAGTTTTCAGCGATATTGTTTTCGAATTAAATGTAGCATGCGCTGTTTGGTGCGTCGGTTTCAGTTTCGCTAGCTAAATAGCCTGATTTCATCGTTTAGCAGTGATTGCCATTTGCCGCCTTTCCATAATCGCTATAGAATATTCGTTGGAAAAACTTTACCCATTTAATTCGACCATCTATCTTGACTGGTTATAATATAAATGTTTTATTTTTATATATACTGCCGTAATCATTGTTTTTACACATCAGAAGATGCATTCGGCCGAAGCTAAGGGAATACCGAAAGTAGAGCGCAGATGCTTCTCTTTTTGTAGTTTTCAAATAATATTAAACCCATTTCTTGAAACACCCTGTATATCAGTATAGTGGTGTGTCTGCGCTGTTTGGCTTTGTTGTTTTGTGGAGTTTTAACTACCCGAAGCAGTCCAGGCTACCTAAGATGCTGTAGCTGAGGACTTCCGCTAAATTAGACCAGCTGGAGTGCATTAGCATGCATATAATCAGAAAATACATGACGTCTGGCATTCGGCTCCACGGGTATGCTACACATTTTTTTCAAGAAACATGAAATGTACCTTTTCGCTAATATTTGCCTACCGTAAAAAAGTTTTGCCAGGTGGTAGTGCAACAGAAGCAGTGCACTGCTTATGCTATAATAGTGTATATATAATGTGTGCGCTGCTAACTAGGAAGGTATATAACTAGAGGAAGATATATAACAACTGCATCCTGCCAGTGCTTAGCTACGGAGCAGAAACCTGGAGACTTACAAAGAGGGTTCAGCTTAAATTGAGGACGACGCAGCGAGCAACGGAAAGAAAAATGGTAGGTGTAACCTTAAGAGACCAGAAGAGAGCACAGTGGATTAGGGAACAAACGGGGGTTAAGGATATTATAGCTGAAATCAAGAAGAAGATATGGACATGGGCCGAGCATGTAGCGTGTAGACAGGATAACCGCTGGTCAATAGGGGAACTAACTGGATTCCCAGAGAAGGCAAGCGGGTTAGGGGGAAACTGTAGGTTAGGTGGGCAGATGAGATTAAGAAGTTTGCGGGTATAAATTGGCAGCAGCAAGCACAGGACCGGGTTATCTGGCGGAACATGGGAGAGGCCTTTGTCCTGCAGTGGACCTAGGCAGGCAGATGATGATGATGATGATGAATATGCTAACTAGGAAAAAATGTCGAGTACGGAGATACATTCGGATGCTCGCCAAGCCTTTCTCAGCCTGCGTACTACGCGACTCGTGAATCATGAAAAACTCAGGAGCTGTTGTTGGTGTACTGTAACCGCAAGATGCAAAATGGCTCTTATGACGAGCACGCCAATTGGTGGAAATGCCCTCAATATTTTGTGCTAGGAAGGATTTACCTGGAATATCCATAATATACAAAACGTTTTTGCTTACTTTTAGGGACGTGTTTTCAGTGATTAGGCAGTAATTCATAAGCGTTCTCATGTGCCGAAGTGCAAGTGTTCTCGTGGCGCTCCAAAACAATTGTGTGCGTGATTGCTTGTAGCACTCACGCACACTTTTGACTTCTCCCGCGCGATTGCTTGTAGCACTCCCGCGGTAGAAGTAAGAGTTTTATATTGGGAAGTTCAATGGCTATTTATTTTATTTAGTGAATACTGCCGACTTCTAGGCGAAGTCGTAGGCAGGAGTGGGTGACAGATACACTTGATTGGACATTTTGCAGGGCAAGAAAACAACAGAAGCTTAAAACAGAAAAAATATGCCGGCGGAAATATAGAAGAAAAACAGGAATTTACAAACATTGAAGTCAATGCAGCGCTTAGAATGAGCAAGTTTTGTTGATAAAAAAAAGGCGAGAAAAACACATATCGACACAATCGACGAAGCGTGATACAATTGTGCTAGCGCTAAACATAGGGAAGTAATACAACTCAGACACACACGGGAGAGATTAAATGCGGTGACAATGAAATAAAAACAAAGAAAGAAAAAAGTTCAAAGGATAGCTGGCAGATTTGCTATCGCATTCATGAATGAAGCGACAGTTGTGGATGAAACAGCTTCATCGTGCAGGGAATTCCAACTACGTGCTGCTCGGGGAAAAATAATTTTTGGAAAGCAGTGGTTCTGCATGAAATTCCTGGACTTTCTTGCTGTGGTGTGACCGGGCTATACGTGATTTCGACGGTAGAATATATTTAGTTTTATCGATTCTAAGGTTACTGTGATAGATCTGATAAAACAGTTTCAGTCTTTCACGGGAGCGCCTGCGTTCTAAGGGTTCCAAGTCCGAACTTTCAAGGAGGGTCGAGGGGGATGTGTTTATTCTATAAGCGTTGTAAATAAACCTTATGGATTTTCTTTGTACACGTTCCAGTTTTTTTAATTTTTGCTGATGTATGAGGTTACCACACAGGAGACGCGTATTCCAGTATGGGTCTTACGTAAATTTTGTACGCCAACATTCTAATTTTTTTGGTAGATTTTCCAATGGTTCTGCATAAGTACCCAAGTGCATTCATTGCCTTTTTTGTGTGTACTCTATGTGCTCGTTCCACTTTAGGTCGGAGGTAATTCTAACCTCTAAGTATTTGTAGCTGTTAACTAGAGATATACAGTTATTGTTGACGCAATAGGTGAAAAGAAAAGAACTTTTTTTTGCGGGTAACTCTCATAGCGACGGTCTTTTTTGGGTTGATGCTCATCTGCCAAGTCGAACACCAAGAGTGTATCTTATACAGGGATTTGTTGAGGGTGATCTGGTCGTTGGGGTCATTGATGACGTAGTACAGGATGCAGTCGTCTGCAAAAAGCCTTATTTTAACGGGTATGTCACAGACTATATCATTAGTAAATACTAAAACAGAAGCGGGCCAAGGATGGAGCCTTGTGGTATACCGGATTGAACTGAAGTGGGGGTGGAGCTTGAGCCATCTACAGAGACACTTTGGTATCTATGGAAAAGGTATGCCTGAATCTATGTTAGTAAAGAATCGTCTTTATGGATCGGTTTTAATTTTTAAGCAACTTGTGATGGGAGACTCGGTAGAATGCTTTTTCGAAATCAAGGAATGTAACGTGAATTTGACTATGGCTATCCAGAGCACTAGCGAGGTCGTGAACTGTCTCAAGTAGTTGTTTGGTAGTCAATAGTCCTTTGCGAAAACCGTGTTGCCGGGGGTAAATTATGTTGTTTCTGTCAAGGAAAGCGGAGATGTGTTTTAATACTATGTGTTCAAGCAATTTTGCACATGTACATAACAAAGAAATAGGCCTGTATGATGACACAAGTGACTTGTTTTCAGATTTAAGTATAGGAATGTTTTTTGCGTATTTCCATTCACTCGGGACTTCGACACTAGGCAATGATTTGGAGAATATAAGTGTTAGATATTTGGAGCACCATTCCGCATAACGAAGAAGAAATTCATTGGGTATAGCATCAGTTCCGGGTGATTTTTTTTGGTATCAATTTTCAGCACCAAATACAACACACCTTCTTTAGAAACGCTAATGTTGTCTAAGGGATCTATGTCGTCTAATGATGAAAAAGGAGGGGCGATTCCGTTCTCGTTTGTGAACACCGAACTGAAGTAGTCATTCAACGCCTCTGCGATTTCTGCACTGTCGACTACGTTTGTATCGTTTATGAAAAGACTGATCGAAGTTTTATTTTTTGGTGCGATATGACGCAAGAATTTCCCAGGTGATGAAAGAAGAAAGTTTGTTAAGGACACTTTCTGATAGTGGTTTTTGGCTTCTGAGATTACGTTTTTGAGTTGCATGCGCAGTGTTAGCATTTTATCTGTGCTGTTCTTTGAGGGTCATCGTTTGTGCTGTTGTCTAGCTTTATTCAGCTTACGACCTAACCGGATAATATCTTTTGTTGTCCAGGGGTTAGAATTTCGCAGTACTTTATCTTTGCATGGAACGAAGTTTTGTATGCACTTGATCACTAACTCTTCAAAAAAGCGCCATAGGTTATCTACTGAATGCTCAGCAGATTCATAAAGAGAAGTAAACTCAGAAAAACTGTTGCCCATAGCATCCAAAATGTCGAGGTCACTGGCACGAGAAAAAACGAGAATCTTCCTTTTTTGGGCCATGTGTCTTGCCGCAAAATCTATTTTCATAATTAGGGACACCATTTTATGGTCAGATATGCCCTCAAGTACCTGAACCTGTGGGTTGCGACGCAGAATGCCGCTGTTAACAAGAAAGAGGTCCAGGACTGACTTGCTGTTTCTTTGAGTTCGAGTAGGCTCCTTCACTAGTTGCGTTAAATTGTGAAACAAAACAAGGTCAGCAAGTGGCTCGGAAGCTCTGCAAAGTGGATCCGGGAAATCTTGAGCCCAGTTTACCAGAGGCATACTGAAGTCACCGGCCAGTAGCAAATTGTATGCGTGATTTCTATATTGACAGAAAAATTCATTTATTTGATCAAAAAACGTGTTGTCAGCGTTCGGAGGGCGATATAATCTTCCAATGATTAAATAAATTCTTCGAGGAATATTTTTATAATTACACATTCAATTCCAGGAATATCCTGTAGTCTTAGGACGTTTAGTGATTCCAAGAATAGGATAGCTACTCCACCGCCTCGGGAATCAGGGTCGTATTTATGGATTTTATAGTGGGGAAATGCAATTTCAGTGTCAGTGATGTCTTTGTGCAGCCAGGTTTCAGTTATAATTATTACATGAGGTTTATGTGCTATTATAATGCTTTCCAAGTCATCCATTTTATTCAATATGCTGCGCCCATTAAGATTGAATCACCTAAGCGTTTTTAGCTGCCCATTAGGTCATTTAGACCGTCGTGTTCTATCACCATCTTTACCAAACCGCACCCTTATCTTCTTAGTATCATCCCACGTGTACATAATGCCATTGATCTTGATCTTGTCGTAAAAAAGCTGCACTTGGCTTCCAGGTGCTCTTTCATCAGCGGAACTTTGCCATAATTGCTTTCTAACATGCCTTGTTGAAGCAGAAAAGTCTTCCGAGATAGTAATATTTCGTTTGCCTTTTAGCTTTGAACAATTTTTTAGCACGTTCAGCTTATCACGATGGTCCAAGAACCTCATGATTACTGGGCGCGGTTTATCTATTTGTTTACGCCCCATTCCGTGCAGCCGTTCAAGTGAGGAAACCTGTACACTCAGTGTTTCCTTAAATGTTTCTTCAACAATTTTTTCCGTGACTCGGGCGTCTCATTTTCATTCTCAGTAATACCGAATATTATGAGATTATTTCACCTACTTCGGTCTTCAAGATCAACAAGTTTTCTTTCTAATGTCTGAATGCTATCCTCTATCTTGTCAATTCTTGCTCCAAATTCTAAGCACTCTGCCACGAATTCCTCTACATTCTTCAGTTTCCTCTACATTCTGCCGTCTAGTCTAGTCATCATATTTTTCTGACCCGCAAGAGCTTCTGTGAGTAGTTCCCGGTCACTAGAACCAGGATTTGGCTCCACAACGCCAGATACTAATAGCAGCGACAGTACGAATTTTTTTGCATATGATATAAAAGCACTCAGGTAGTGTGGGCACGTCAGCTGGACAAAGAACGGATCGCTAGTTTTCACCGTAGAATACTTTGAACTAACCTGCGTGAAAAACAGGATCGGGTTCATAGCGTCCGCCGGAAGCCAGCTGACGCACCCACTGACAGGTAGCCGGTAGGATGATCTTCTTATAGCTGTCGATAGTGGCGCCGAAGTTGGATGTGGTGGTACGGTGAAGTCCAGGATCTGTGATCGTTCGTATTCGTAGTTTTCAGTGTTGGAGCTGGTATCGGTTGCGAAGCATGTTGTTTCCTCGTGCGCGCCGGCCGTCCGTGGAGCGATTAGTAGCAGAGCCTGCGTGAAAAACTGGATCAGGTTCATAGCGTCCGCCGGGTGCCAGCTGACGCGCCCACTCATGTGCCGAAGCGAATTATGATCTGGATTTGCTGCTGTACACCTTGAAACAGGGGGAATCGGCACCTCTTACAGGATAAATGTGCGACGGCTCCTGCGGCACCCGGAGTTCAAAAATTTAGCATCCCTTCCGACATCTTTCCCCAATTTCTGCAGTTTTTCGCATATTACCGGAGAAGTAGGACACATCAAAACTGGAAACATGAGTTCCTATGCATGCCAAAACTTTAATGCACATAGGTTCCTCGCACTTGTTTTACCTTTGCTTGGTGTCTGCAGAGAAGCAACCTGCTTGCGTCGCACAGGTTCGCAAGCTGCATATAGTTGCAAGAAAAATATGTGCCGTCATCACAAACAAGAACTGAGTCAAATACGACGTGTCGTGCTCGCGATTGTTGATGCATTATTTTCTCATTGGTTTGGCCATACAGTTTCTCAAAATAATACCTAGAGGGAGGTGTGGTGCCACCATCTATGCGAATTTCATAAGGGAACCCGTTGGAGCACTGGGCATGACAGTAATAAACGTGTCTGCGAGGCTTGTGTTGGCTGATGTTGAGTGAGGCTTCGGCTCAAAAGCGAATACGACTTTGTAAATAAAGCTTCTCTAAAACACAACTGTTGTAAACTCATCTCATTCACGTTTATTATATTCGAAAACGAAAGGCAACTTGCCTTGACGGCGCGACTAAATGGGAAAAAAAACGGACGACGTAAAGTAGCAGAGGGAACACTCGCTTTGTCCTCAGCCTGCCACGTTCAGAGGCCGTTGGTTACTTCCTACGCTTATTGAATTTGTACATCAACGCACAAGGTTCCAGTGTTAAACAAAACACGTTTCTTTCCAATTACAATAAACAAATAGATTATTACGTGCTATTTTTGTGGGGAAAGATTGTTTTAACGTGAACCCAGATGCGTCATCGAGCTATACAAATCCGAGTCAAGTACGAAGCTCCGATATCCCGTCATTTCCTTGCATCCAGCTGAGCTTCCTAGATGAAACAAGTTTACAAGGTTACGGCACCTTTTCTTTTCCTCCTCGACTTTGTTCCTGGAGCGCTTCCTAGAAGATTGCAAACTTCCATCTAAAATCAAATGTTTGTGTTCAGGTGCTGCGGTGAATAAGTGTAAATTAAACAAAATGGAACGGAACGAGTCGCAAAAGAAACGCCTGTCTTTATGAGTATAAATGGCACAACATGAGAGCAAGCGGGATGTGCGTTACTCATCTGGCAATGTTGGGCAGTTCTATAATTTGCACCACTACCTATGGCGTGTCGTGTCGTACATCGTAGTTCGTCCAGTTATAAGTAGTCCAGTTCTTTGAATGTGTTTTGTTCATGCTGTGGCACAGTGAATGAACTTCTTGCTGAATCCTGTCAGTGACCCCAGGGCGTTACGTTGTGACGAGTGAATAAAGCTGGCTTGTGCTTTCGCAAAAAAAAAAACCATGGCAAGACTGGTACGCACGCTTGACTAGCAGCACTGCGATGACTTTGACAATAGCGATGCCACGTGATTCCGGTGTGGTGCGTGGATCTTCCTCAAAAGTGAGAGTTCTACTGGTGAGGTGTCCCGAAGCAGCGCGTTTCAGCTCCTTTAGGCCGCGTTCTGGTGAGCTGGTCAAGCGTAGAATATTCCTGAAGGTGCGTAAGTTACACGCTCCAGCTGCTCTGTATACGTGCATACGCACAAGTATTCGCAACAACTGGCATGTACTAGACGCGGTTTAGACGTGCCCGTGGCATTAAAAAAACCGACAAATATACTTGCTTCGTAGATCCGCCTTGACGTACATAGACTAAGTTGCACGAAAGCGTTCGCTTATCGACACGCTTATCGATGTTTCTTATCGACACTTCATGGCGTGCTTCGATTTGGATAGCACAAGGTAAGTTGAAGTGAGGGAAACTGTTTTCTCTTATTTACGGCAACCGATCATTGCTGAAAAACTTGTATATTGCATCGAACGAGCATCGCAAAACAATTTTGGCAGACTTGGCATCAACTGAAACGCTCCCCCTCTTCAGTTTATGTCCTGGCCATGATTTCGTCTATGGTTACAGCGTGAATCCAGCTGCAGTCATATGGGCATGCGCACTCGTTTTGAACTTCTTGCACAATAATAAAAAGCACCACCAGCCACTTGCAAGATCACGAGCAAGGAATTCACCAATTACAAACGCGGATTTCAGAAAAACAGACCGGTAAACGAGAGAGTTAGGAGGACGGCTCGAGAAAGATGAGTGACGCTACCTTGCGGACTTGTTTCAATTAGGAACTTTACATTCAGCAGCTCACTAACGCCACATTTTCCTCAGAGAAATTTATAAAAACTCTATGGCTTTTATTTTGGGTTCAACGTTTCCTCATTATGTCCATATGTCAGTTGTAAATTTAAGCTAATTTTATAATAGAACACTTTCACACCAAGTGTGTCGGCTTTCTTTTGCACAAAAGTGCAATAAAATAGTTTATTTTATTTGTGCTGAATGTATTTCGTCCTAATGAGGAATCAGTCTGCTTAACTTTTGCACTCAGAAAACATGAAGTAAATTTTATAAAGAGTAACGAAATTTTATGGCCAAATCGGCCACGTGGTCAGCGGACCTGAAAAAAAAAAACGAGCGCATTGCGCATGCATACAAAAAAGAAAAGTAGGGCTTCCGCGGCAACTCTCCTCCTCTAAGTTTTTCGCGCTTTCTCTTTATTTGGGGACCTCACCAGTGACGTTATAAAAGAAATTTTCTGTTCATGACTCCTTTCTAGTAGAATGCCGCGCCACCGCCAGTGGTAAAAGCGGGTCGCCCACTGGCGGGAGCGAATACACGGGAGGGAAGTTTTCGCTTCGTGTTAGTCCTCTCAGAGATATTTAAAGCGTGTTTTTAATTGCATGGCGTAGTAAAGGACGCTTGCAGAAACGTTGTTGCATTTACTTGACGAATCCAGCTTTCATACAATTTGTAGACTCAAACTATAAATGTCTGCCATTTTTTTAATTCATGAGTGTAGTATTTTGTAGTACTTTTCTGAAATAAAAAACAACAACAGTTTGTGGTTAGCACTGCGTACATGAAAACCCCCAATTATATATTGATTACCCTGCAATAATTTCCCAGAAGTATTATAAACATAATTACCTGAGTACACAGAATTTACCAGGTAAACTCAAGACCATCATAAAAGTTCTCTAGACAGTGCACAAAATATCTTGTTTTTAACAAGTATCGTCTTAGTTACCCAGTATCGCACAGCGTCTCGTTCATGCTCCAGGCATATAGCTGAAACGGTCCGGGCCGGGTCGAGCCGGGCTCAAACCATTCGGGCCTGCGATGGGTAAAAGCCGTATTTAAAAACACCGGGCCGGGCTCGGACGGGCCGGAGCATGAATTTTTCGGGCCGGGCCGGGCTCAGGCCGGGAAAATTGGCCCGGGCAGTGCTCTATTGATGACACCTTTTGTAAACTTGTATGCACCGCGTGGCGCACGTGTTTCATGCAGAAGCCATATTTTGGGGTCACAACTACTGAACTGTAGATGGCGTGGTGCTTGTGAGTGTTTTACAGTTACTGTATATGCTATCTTTAGGTAGAAAAGATGCGCCAAGGAATGCCATCTTGGGTTCAAATGTCTTGCGAAAAGCCGCTCACCACTCGTGTAGAGCATTGCTCGCACTTCAGAGTACCAGCGTTGCTTTATTTTTTTCCTTTGCTTTCTTTTCTTTCTATTTTGATGAAGGTATGAGAAAAACTCAGTTGCCGTGGCCACGCCCAGAAGCCTTGATTTTAAGTTTACGTTTTTGGTATTTAATAATGAAAAACGTGCGTCATCCCGTTGAGCCATTGATACATACGTATATTTATAGTAGGCCACACATTAGCTTCGCCTTCTTTTGTGCTGTATTTCGCATTTGCATATGTATAAATAATTTTCACTCTCAATCGCTATCGAGCCACTTAGGAATAGAATTTTTTTATTGCGTTGGGTTCAATCGTTATCTGTGTGAGTTAACCACTCAAAGCTTTGTAATCTTCAACTATACCCAGCTTGATAGTGATCGAGAGTGGCTGTGCGCCGCCCGCGTTATGCGCGGCTCTCGTATTACGCTTGTATTACAATGGGGTTCACGACAATTGATGTGAATCCTTGTTCAGCAACCCTGTCATGCCCATCATTATTTTCGCTTAAGGTTTCAAAACTGCATTCAATTTACGCGCTAACAGCAACACGTTACGAATTCAAATAGTTCTAGTTTAAATTCTCCATTTATTTTCAACCTTTCTAGCCGACAGACAATTTCGGACGTATGCAGCTGACACACGCTGACCAACTCTGCATGTATAACGTATTCACTACTGTATCTCTGGTTAATAAAAAATAGAGCAAGTTTTGCAGTGCCGTCGTAACACTTTAAATATTTGAAGCGCATGGGCGTGAGCAGAGAAGTAGAAAAGGGGCACTTGCCCCCCTCAAGCCACAACAGCAGTTGCTCTCACCCAAGCTAGACCAGCGCTCTCGTTCTCCCTAAGCCATGATGCAACAACGGTTTGCACTCCCCAAGAGACAATCTCGCCGATGACCATAGCCAAACGTTTAATCTTTCTGACTAAATACTAATCTTTCTATAGCAACACCCACTGCACCCGCGTCTAATAACATAGGCTCTACATAGGACAACTCGGCACAAAATGCATTTGCTGGTGTATTTAGATTGACCAACAGGCAGCATGGTTACATCAGCGAAGCACCCCGGTGAAAATAAGAACATTCGCTGCCAACCCCGCCTGATCTGCCTGGAATCAGCCTAGCGTTGACTTCTCCGCAGTTAAAAAGAACCATCTATGACCACGTGATGGCACTCAGCGAATAGGGGCGCTGAACTTCTGCAGGCGTAGCGGGCGGCGCCCGGAAGAGACTAGCGCAACTCTGCTACCTAAAGGTAGCATATACAGTAACTCTAGAGCGTTTATCGATAGCACCATTATCATCATGGTTAGAAAACGAAATCGCCGGCGGCAACGCCTGGCGGGAGCGCAAGAAATAAGCTGGTCTCTTGTGCTGTGGGGCGGTAGCACGGAAGGTTGCCTGCAACGGTGGGTCTGCGGTGACTCACCACGGGGCGTCTGCGGTGGACCCACGTGGTGAGTCAGGCGTTAGCGACACCGCCTTGTTTGTCATATCGAGTGTTTGTTAATGTGTAAGGATGTCCTAGTGTGTTGCTCACGATTGATGTTATAATAACTCGGCGGACGATATTGTCGAACAAAACCAGTTAAATAAATTGTGTGTTTTGGCTAGGTTCGTTCAGACCACATGTGCTGTGTCCCTTCACTTCAAGAGCGTGGTGGCGCTCACCAATTCAGACCGCACAAGCTGGTGCGACGTTGCCCATAGGCACGTCGCATCAGCGTAGGGTGTTGCGTACAAAGGTGCGCGCGTTTAACGCGTTTCGTTAAATGATATGTCTTTTATTATAGGCGTTTTATTGTCTTGTTCTTTTTTTCTAAGTTCGACATGAACGCGAGTAATCTGCACGATCACCGTCACTGTTTACACAGTTAGGTGTATTTTTAGATTTATCAGAGGGGGGTCCTCGGTCTCCACATCTTGTGCAGGTTTCGTAACCACGGTAGCTCTCGGAGCCGGTACCGTATCTCGGGCACTTGATACATAGCCTAGGGTTTTGTATGTACCCGGATGGAATTGTTTCGGGCAGTACCCTGATGAAAAAGTTAGGACTAGGTCTTTCATTGTAATTTCTTTGTGGTCACATCTGATGGTTATGCGTTTTACACCAGTCATTTTCTGTCCTTTCCATCCTTCTAATAGTTCATGTTTGGACAGTTCCAGTAGGTCAACCACTCTGCGTGAGCAGTTCATTGATCTGTGTTTAATGAAGGATATTTAAATATTGCCAAATGTCACAGGGCTTCCAAGTGTTTCATACTGTTGGTTCTGAGGCAGCTCAAGTAGCAGGTCTCGACTGGCCATTTTCGGGCTTTTATAGCCCGGTCCTAAGGTTTTGTCAAAACACTAATCCAAGAAATGGGAAAATTGCTTCCGTATGTTTTCCTGAATCTCACTATGTATAATGCGCGATTTCGGATAAGTTGCTCTTAGTTTATTGAAAGGGTTCAATCCGTCAGTTCGTCCTCTCTTGAGAGGCTGATAATCATTTAAGCGAGGAAAAGAAGGTGTTCCAATTAGAAGTGTGGCAGCTTGGGCTAGTTGGTATGGCATGACGATAGTTATTGCGCGAGAACAAGACGACACAGAGACAAGAAGGACACGAAAGACACGAGCGCAAACTTCCAACTGAGTTTATTGCGCAGAGCACGAAAATATATAGAGGAGACAGTGACCATGGCACAAGAGCAGAACATGAGTAAGAAAACCAAAAACAAACAACACAAATACAAAGGCACTGAAAAACAGCAAAGAAAAATCTAGAAGAAACCGAACCAGAAAGGTAAAGCTACCTGCCCGCACCGAATCCTTCGAGGAACCTGCGTTCCTTCTCGGACTAAGCCACGGAGGGCTTGCTAATCCAAGGCACCTGTTTTCATTACCTGCCCGCACCGAATCCTTCGAGGAACCTGCGCTCCTTCTCGGACAAGGCCACGGAGGGCTTGCTAACACAAGGCACCTGTTCGCGTGCCATTTGCGCAGCCTCGACAATGACACGGGTGCCCACATCTCTGTGTTTGTACAACGTCGCTGTTTCCTCGAAGAGGAAACAGCGACGTTGTACAAACACAGAGATGTGTTTGTACAACACACTTGCACTGCATTTGTACACTGTACAAATGCAGTGCAAGTGTGTTGTACAAGTGTGTTGTACAAATGCACTGCATTGCACTGCATTTGTACAACACACTTGCACTGCACTGAGTGCAAGTGTGTTCCCCTCTTCGAGGAAACAGCGACGTTGTACAAACACAGAGATGTGGGCACCCGTGTCATTGTCGAGGCTGCGCAAATGGCACGCGAACAGGTGCCTTGTGTTAGCAAGCCCTCCGTGGCCTTGTCCGAGAAGGAGCGCAGGTTCCTCGAAGGATTCGGTGCGGGCAGGTAATGAAAACAGGTGCCTTGGATTAGCAAGCCCTCCGTGGCTTAGTCCGAGAAGGAACGCAGGTTCCTCGAAGGATTCGGTGCGGGCAGGTAGCTTTACCTTTCTGGTTCGGTTTCTTCTAGATTTTTCTTTGCTGTTTTTCAGTGCCTTTGTATTTGTGTTGTTTGTTTTTGGTTTTCTTACTCATGTTCTGCTCTTGTGCCATGGTCACTGTCTCCTCTATATATTTTCGTGCTCTGCGCAATAAACTCAGTTGGAAGTTTGCGCTCGTGTCTTTCGTGTCCTTCTTGTCTCTGTGTCGTCTTGTTCTCGCGCAATAACTATCGTCGTTCCAATTAGAGTTTGTATATTCAGCAGCAGTGGCTGCCACCCACCGTTGAGTCCAACTTGAGACGCTGCTTCCGCATCAAAAAGCGCTGTAGATGCCAACCATACAATTCCCCTATGACTAAATATAGTTCGCTCGAGAGACAGGCAATGCACAAGGCTAACTTGTCGCCTCGAAAGTGGAAGAAGGTGGAAGAGACGAGAAGACATGAAAGATTGTAAGCGAGAGAAAAAGACGGAGATATGAGCGGAGATAGAGATAGGTAAGGACTTCTGCCGGTTCCTCCGGGGTTGGTCAGCTCAAAGATGCCATCTACGCGAAGCCGGGGCCAAAGAGGCGTGTTTGCCTTCACGGCGGTCCTTAAAGGTTTAACCATCTAGCGCTGGCTCATACCCCAGGATACCCTTTTCCCCGGTTACGGCTGAGCCACGCTTGGTGAGGCGTTGAAGAAAGTCGAAGCCCCCCTTCCCCCCCGTTAGGATAGAGCCGTGGAGTCACTACACCCTAAAGGGATGCTTGTGTAGACGCCCCTATGGTGGTCGTCGAAAATTTGCCAGACAACAGTTGCAAAACATCGCATCATAGTAGAAAAAACGCCAGACCACCACGGCAAAGCCCCTACAGAATTTCGACGTGGAAGGCGAGGCCGTAAAGAGACAAGTCAACGAAATGCTGCGCGACGGCATCATCGAACCATGTAGGCGTCACCCGTGATGTTAGTGAAGAAGACGGACAGAACCCTACATTTCTGTGTCGATCATTGCTGCCTAAACAAAATCACACACAAAAAATGTTTCTCTTCTCCCACTGTAGTAAGAAACCGAAACTGCAAGTGCAAACAAAAGTGTTGACGCTGTTAAGGCGTTTATTAGCCGGCAACCAGCGAGCATTTAAAAATGGCGACAGTCACGGCCAAACACGGACTCTCAGCGCGAGCGGCGTCCTTGTTGGGTAGCCCCACTAGAAGGTACTCAAGAGTTTGACCCATTTCAGAGTTCGGAGGCTTCACTACAATTAGCCCCGGGGTCGAAGAGGGAGCCGCCTGGCGACCTAACAGCTTGTTAATATGAGCGGGTCTTCAGGCGCTCCACGTTGACGATGTCGCGCCCACGGAAGCGCATGTCCGAAGATTGTTCAACGGGTTCGATCAGATAGTTGATGGGAGAGGTGCGCTCGATGACACGGTATGGGCCTTCGTTTTTGGGAACTAGTTTGGAAGCGAGGCCAGCTGCAGAGGTCGGGATTGAGAGCCATACAAGCGCACCAGGAAGAAACGTGGGCTCAGAAGTGGCGGAGCCATTACGCATATTCTTCTGCCGCTCTTGCTCATGTGTCGTAAATGTCTTGGCAAGCTCACGGCACTCTTCGGCAAGCCTGGCTGTCTCAGAAATGAGTGCACACTCAAATGAATCCGGCGTGTACGGGAGTATCGTGTCCATGGTGTGCGACGGGTGCCTTCCGTACAGCACGTAGAAAGGTGAAAAACCGGTCGTGCTCTGAGGGGCGGTGTTGTAGGCGTAGGTGACGAAGGGCAGTATATTGTCCCAATTCGAGTGGTTGGCAGCGACGTACATCGAGAGCATATCGCCGAGGGTGCGGTTAAAGCGTTCGGTGAGGCTATACGTCTGCGGGTGGTAAGCAGTAGTTTTGCGGTGAACAGAATGGCAGTCCGTCGAAATGGCTTCGATGACTTGTGACAAGAAGACACGGCCTCGTTCGCTGAGAAGCTCCTGGGGTGGTCCGTGGCGCAGTATGAATCGATGCAGCAGGAAGGACGCAACATCGCGCACAGTAGCCGCAGGGAGAGCGGCGGTTTCGGCGTATCGTGTTAAATAATCTACGGCCACGATGGCCCAGCGGTTACCAGCCGACGTCAGAGGAAGTGGTCCATACAAATCGATATCTACGCACTCAAAGGGACGGTCAGGGCAAGGTAACGGTTGCAGACTGGCGTGCGACATATCTGCCGACGGTTTGCGGCGTTGGCAAGTGAGGCAAGAGCGAACGAACTGCTGCACGTAGCGGTACATCCCGCGCCAGAAGTAGCATTGTCGACTGCGGTGGTAAGTTTTGGATACCCAAGAGTGCGCACATTGCGGATCAGAATAGAAAGATTCACATATCGCCGACCGCAGACTGCGGGGTATGACGAGTAACCACTGCCGGCCATCGGAGTCGTAATTGCGTCGGTGTAAGAGGCCGTCATGGATGGCGAAATGGTGAGCTCGACGACGCAAGGCACGCGTGGATGGTGTTGCGGACAGATCAGAGAGCAAGTCGATCAGCGGGGGTTCAAATTATCCTTTCGCTGTTCGGTAGCGATGATATCAACATCGATGGCAGATACAGCAATTGAGGTTACTGAGCAGGGCACGTCGTCTTGAGGTAGAGGGAGCGTGAGAGGGCATCGGCGTCAGCATGCTGGCGTCCGTTGCGGTACAGCACACGGATGTCGTAGTATTGTAAGCGAAGAGCCCAACGGGCGAGACGGCCTGAGGGATCCTTCAATGATGAAAGCCAACATAGTGCATGATAGTCGGTGACGACATCGAATGGGCGACCATACAAATAAGGTCGAAACTTTATAAGGGCCCAGACGATCGCCAGGCACTCTTTCTCAGTGACGATGTAGTTTGTCTCGGCTCTCGTGAGCGTGCGGCTTGCATATGCTACGACATATTCAGGGAATCTGAGTTTGCACTGCGCCAGGACAGCACCGAGGCCTACACCGCTGGCGTCCGTGTGCACATCCGTTGCGGCTGTAGGGTCGTAGTGGCGTAGAATGGGAGGCGACATCAGCAAATGGCGGAGCTTCGCGAACGCGTTGTCACACTCGGATGACCACGAATTGAGGGGCCCGTTACTTCCAAAGAGCTTCGTCAGCGGTGATATTATCGTGGCGAAGTTTCGTATGAAGCGTCGGAAGTATGAGCACAGGCCCACGAAACTACGCAGTTCCTTGAGAGATGCAGGTTTGGGGAATTCGGCTACGGCCCGAAGCTTGGCAGGATCTGGAAGAATGCCGTCTTTGGACACTACGTACCCCAGGATGATGAGTTGCCGTGCTGCAAAGCGGCACTTTTTCAGATTCAGTTGTAAGCCGGCATTGCTCACACGCACGAAAACTTCTCTCAGACGTTGGAGATGCGTGGAGAAATCCGGAGCGAAGACAATGACATCGTAGAGGTAACACAAGCACGTGTACCATTTCAAGTTGCGCATAACGGTGTTCATCATGCGCTCAAAGGTCGCAGGTGCATTACATAGACCAAACGGCATGACGTTGAACTCGTACAAGCCATCTGGCGTGACGAAGGCGGTCTTTGGTCGAGCATCGTCAACCATGGGTACTTGCCAGTACCCTGAGCGCAGATCGAGAGAAGAAAAAAAATCGGCTCCATCAAGGCTGTCATTCGCGTCATCGATGCGTGGCAGTGGATAAACATCCTTGCGAGTGATATTATTGAGCCGTCTGTAGTCCACACAGAACCGCACAGAACCGTCTTTCTTCGCAAAAAGAACAACAGGAGATGCCCATGGACTGTCCGAGGGCCGAATAACGTCGCGTTGGAGCATATCGTCAACCTGATCATTATTTACCCGACGTTCCGCAGGCGACACGCGATATGGACGTTGCCGTAAAGGTGGATGAGCACCAGTGTCAATGCGATGCGTAACAATGGACGTGCGACCGAAAGAACTTCGCCCGACATCGAAAGAAGAACGATATTCTTGCAAAAGGTCCAGAAGCTTGGAGCGCAGTACCGCCGTAAGGTTGTCAGTGATGAAGGGGCCAAATACATCAGCAGATGACGGATCCGAAGTGGAAACAGCATTGATGGTACGCGACCTGGGACAGCGCGTGTCATCGGGTACGCCCAGGACTTGTGCGTCGTCAACTGGTTCCACTCTACCGAGACATTCCCCTCGAATCAAGGTAACAGTGTGCGGGGACAGGTTGGTTACAAAAATAGCAGCGTTGCCCTGGTTGACCTGCACTGTCGCGAAAGTTACTAGCAACCCTTTCCTGCTACAAGCGTGGTCGAATGGCGAAACGAGTGCAATTGTATCGGAGAGACTGGGGCAGTAGACAGACACAGCCATCGTCGAGTTCGGAGGCACTGTTGTATCGTCTTTCGTTAGAATCTTGCTCAGTGTCGAGGAACTGTCTTCTGGTGTCAAATGCGGGAAGGGTGAGAGTTCAATTTCGGCGGTGGCACAATGGATGACGGCGTCACGGCGGGATAGAAAGCCCCATCCCAGGATGACGTCATGAGAGCATGCCGGAATGATGATGAACTGGGCAACATACAGAACGTCCTGAATGACAATGCGAGCTGTGCACCCTGTTGTAGGATGAATACGATGCAAACTTGCGGTACGGAGGGACAATCCAGAAAGTGGCGTCGTCACTTTTCGAAGTAAGCGGCAGAGCTTTTCGTCCATAACTGATACGGCAGCTCCAGTATCAATAAGAGCCGATGCACAAACACCGTCCACAAGCACGTCAATGATAATTGAGGGGCTGCTCTGAGGGCTTTCACATTGCGATAGCGTCGCAGTCCTTGCCTCGGGGACGGCGACGACTAGTTTTCCCGCTCATGAGCAGCCGAACTTGGCCGCATGGGGGAGAGGAACGACGTCGTGGAGACGGCGATCTTCGAGATGGACCTGGGCGAGACCGAGGTGGCATAGACGGCGGTTCTTCGTGATACGGACGGCTGAGTTGGCCAGCAACAGGTGAAGAAATCGGAGCCGGCTGTACGCGATGGCAATAACGGGCTACGCGACCGGCGTAACTACAGGCAAAGCAGATGGGTCGGTTGTCGGGTGTGTGCCATCTGTTCACCGGGGTAGGTCTCACCCATGTCGTAAGGGCCGATGGACGGTACGGTGGTTGCATGGTGGACTGAAGCTGAGGCTGAGGGGTTACGTCAACATACGTAGCGGGCATACCCGCTGCAAAGGACGGAGGTCGTGCAGCAGCTTCAGCGTAGGTCCGACGGGTGGGTGCTTGAACTACTTGGGCGTAACTCAGTGGGTGCGACCACTTGCGCGTAACTCAGGGACGCAGGAGCCGGAGGCTGTTGGGGGTGGTAAGCAGGCATTACCTCCGCTATTTCCTGTTCAATCGCTCGGCGGATGGGAGTGAGAAGGGTAGTAGCCGATTGTTGAACAGCAGGTTGGTGGGCAAAGGGCAGGAGCGAAAACTGACGCGCGATTTCTTCCGGATGAAGGACTTCAGGTCTCCCATCAACGCCACTTGGTCACAACTGGCCTCCAAGCCAGCAAGCGTTGCAGCTCGTGGTGGGGAGCGTCGGGTCATCGAACGCTGCCGGCAGAGCTCCTCGTAGCTCTGGCACAGTGTGATGACCTCAGCCACTGTGCCGGGGTTTTTGGCGAGCAGCATCGTGAAGGCATCATCGTCAATGCCTTTCATGATGTTTCGGATCTTGTCAGACTCGGACATGGTGTGATTGGATTTGTTACATAGGTCCAGGACATCTTCAATATAGCTGGTGAATGACTCACCAGCCTCCTGTGCACGTTCACGCAAGCGCTGCTCGGCCTGCAGCTTGGGAACAGCAGGGCGGCCGAAGACGTTGACGATTGCGGTCTTGAAATCAGACCAGGTGGCAAAATCGGACGCGTGGTTGTTGTACCACAAACTTGCGACACCGGCAAGGTAAAACACCAAGTTGGTCAGCTTGCCCTCCTCGTCCCATTTGTTGGGGACGCTCACGCGCTCGTAAATGGCGAGCCAGTCCTCCACATCAGTGCCATCGGCGCCAGTGAAGATGGGTGGATCGCGGATCCTGGGAACACCGGGACAAGGGGTTGGCATTGGAGGAGGCGTTTGCTGAGAGGCGTCGTGGGACACGGTAGATGGCAGGGTACGTGATCGTAGCTCCAAGGGCATCGAAGGAGATCGCAGCACTTTCCACCAATTTGTTAAGGCGTTTATTAGCCGGCAACCAGCGAGCATACAAAAATGGCGACAGTCACGGCCAAACACGGACTCTCAGCGCGAGCGGCGTCCTTGTTGAGTAGCCCCACTAGAAGGTACTCAAGAGTTTGACCCTTTTCAGAGTTCGGAGGCTTCGCTACAACGCAAATGAAGATGAGAGAACAGGGTCAGACGAACGTGAGCGCGTGAGCTTCGGAACAGCGACAGGCAGAGGAAGAGTGCCGCCAGCCAGCAAAAGCGCTAGGCGGTGGGCCTCAGGTTACCTATTGGACGAGCTGGTGTCACCAACCCAACAAGGACGAGCGTGGCGTGTATCAGAGGTGAGTGACGGGTCCGGGCCGGGCCTGACATGCTGTTCCTGTGGTGGACGAGCGTGTGGGCCAGGGCAAATGGCTGACCCTGTCCAGACTCTGGACCGGCAGAACCACTCACTAAGATCGTGGCCACGGTGACACGTCGGCGCTGGTCCGGCAGAACCGCCAATTGAAGGTGCGACCTCGGTGTTGCGTTGGCCGCAGCGTGGGGTCACCTGGTCCAGCACGAGAAGCTCATGGTCTGCTCGTGAGCTCCTGTGCACTTGGGAACCTTCCCATGGCAAAATTGCGTCGTCGACGCCATTGTCTTGAGTGGGATTGGGAGTGGCACCCGACGGAATTAGACTTATGAGTAGTGAGGACGCGTAGGTTACTCGCGTGCGCGTAGACATAAGGACATGACTGAGTATGGAGCCAGTGTGTTGTAAAAATAGCCAGTGTTGTGATTGTTTCGTGTGTGAAGTCAATAAATGTTTTCTTGTCCTCTTGTTTTTGTGCGTGTGAGGGCCAAAGAACCACCACATTTGGCGAGCCTGCCAGAATGACCTAATCAAATTTTAAGCTATTACTCAGACAGAGCCTTTGTCGTGGACAAAGAGATTTATTGCACTTCGATGACAACTAGGGTTGGAGAACGAGAAGCTCAGAGAGTGGGTTGAGCGAGAGTGCGTTGAAGCTCAAGATCAGCGTGCTAAGGAGCGCGAGATTGCGAAAGAAACCGCTGAGCGGCAGCAGAAGCTGTTAAAGCAGCAGCAAAAGGTGAAGGAACAAGAGCTGAAGAACCTCGACATGAAGCTTCAACTTCAGGAGAGCGCAAGCAGGATACAACCAATGGTGGCTCCATTGCTTGTGAAAAAACGAGTAGGATCCAGAATGAGCGCCAGAGAAATGACAGAGGTCTGCAGTCCTCATAAACTGATCCTGCCCTTTCATGAAGCTCGGGACGACCTCGACGCGTACCTGCAGCAGTTTGAACGGGTCGCAACGTGTCAAGTGTGACCGCGTGAAAAGTTGGCTCTTTGCTTAGCTTATGCATGACAGGAGAAGCACTAACAGTCATAGGCCGGTTAGATCCAGCAGGTGCGCTGAATTGAGATTAGCTGAATCCGGCGCTTCTGCAGAGGTCCGCTATACTGCGGAAGGCTACCGCAAAAAAATTCGTAAAGCGAAGCCCGAAGAAAACGAGACTGGTCTGCAGTATGCTGCAAGACTCTCCGGCTACTTTGACTGTTGGATTGAAGAGGGAAAAACAGAGACAGTCTTTGCTAGCTTGCAAGACCTGATGATAAGTGAGCAATTCATGAATGGTTATTCTCCGGCACTCAGGATCTTTCTAAAGAAGTTGCAAAATCCTGAGTTAGCTGTGCGAAGCTGACAATAACTTCATAGAAGCACAGACGCTCACAGACGTACAAAGAGAACGGATTCCAAAAAAAATCGAGACCTTCGGTGTCCAAGCCGGTGTCCGCGAAGAAGACGGAGAAGAGTGCAAGTCGCTGTTTCCTGTGTGACAAGGCAGGCCATCGCGCAGCCGACTGCTGGTCATGCACGAAAGGGAACACTTTCAGCCGATGCGTTGTCTGTAAACAAAGTGGACACAGCAACGACAGACGCCCCAGTAGAAAATTTGGTAAAGACCAGGCGTCATGTATGATGTCGGAAAAACGCGAACACTTGACACCTGAACAGCATGAAAGTGGCTACATTGTTCTTCATTATGGCGGAAAAATTCCCATCGTCAATGCTAAATCAAGTCGAGAATCCGCGAACGTTGGAGTCACTACATGCCTGTTGTGGAGGGGATCCTAGAGAACAGACCAGTGCATGTACTTCGAGACACCGACTGCAACATGGTCGTTGTGTGGCAATCATTGGTTCCGAAGGGGAAGTTCACGGGAACGGCAAGCCTAGTGTACTCACTGGACCGCACTATGCAATACCTACCAGATGCTGTAGTCTACCTCAGTACGTCTATTTTCAAGGGACAAGTTTGGCGCACTGCCTGCGTGATTCACTTTCTGATGTTGTCCTTGGAAACATCAGAGGAGCCCTATCACTGAAAACGTTGAGCATGAGATACAAGACGGGCAATTCCAGTCGATGCACGGACATCGATGAAATAACGCCGAAAAGTCAAAAGGTCGCCAGGGAAAGTAAGGACATCAGATCAACGTGAGTGTAACCACAAAACAACCCCGTGCACCAAAGACCGGGCCCAGAGACAGCAGTGCTATTGTAGCAGACAGCGACACCCAGACACCCAGATTGCATGCGCGATTTTATGGCAAACACGGGCACGTACGAATTCATCTTCACTGCTTTCAGCCCCACCAAGGCGGAAATTGTTTGCACAGTATTGTCCCCCACAAGATGACATGTGGTCGTCTGATGACCCAACGCGCAGGGTACCGCTACGCCGACAAGCCAGGCAGCATGCCTACTTCGAGTGACGTAGAAGTAGCTGGTGCATTCGCAATCGGCTGGGGCTTCTTACGCTCCATAGCCATGGCACGAAAGTCATCTGCGACGCAGAGCAGCAGTCATAATCTCCGCCTTTGGCATCGATGCGAACACCGTCTTTCTAGTGTCAGTATCGACCACACCAAAGCAAGACGTTCAGGTGACGTGACAATACTCATTGACGCTGACTAGAAGTATGGTGCGGTGTCGCCACCGTGACGAGACATATGTGTTGTGAATCTTGCGTTGTGGTGCTGAGTGTCGGTGCATACATTTTTCTTAGAACGAGTGCACCTGGTTGTAACGCATACATGGCACGCAGGTATGTGGTACTATGTGTCTATGCCGACTGTGTCCAAACGTGAACGAAGGGCATCAACCTCGTGTGATAGTGTGCAGAGCAAGTGTCGCGCAGTGTTTTGTGACAGATGCTTGCAATGCTGACATTTCTGCATGTGCCAGTGATTGGTCGTGTCATTGTTGTGTTCCCTTGTGTCACATCAACACTAAAGCTTTCCACGGTACAACGTATTGAATGTTGGGGGAGTGTAGTAAAAAACCGAAACTGACAGTGCGATCAAAAGTGTTGACGCAAATGAAGACGAGGAAGCGGGGGTCGGAAGAACGCGAGTGCGTGAGCTTTGGAATAGCGACGTGCAGAGGAAAAGAGCGGCCAGCTAGCAAGAGCACTAGGCGTTGGGCCTCAGGGTACCAAACGGACGAGCCGGTGTCACCAACCCAACCGGGAAGAGCGTGGCGTGTTCCTGAAGCGAATGGCGCTTCCGGGCCGTGACGTGCTGTTCCTGTGGTGGATGAGTGTGCGGGCGAGGGCAAGCGGCTCATTATGTCCACACTCGGTCCGGCACAAGCAGTCACCAAGATTGTGGCTACGGTGCCATGTCGGTGCCGGTCCGGCACAACCGCCAGTTGAAGGTGCGAGCTCGGTGTTGTGTCGGCCGCACCATGGGGCCGCCTGGTTCCGCACGAGGAGCTGATGGTCTGCTAGTGAGCTCCCGTGCACTTGGCAAACTTCCCGGGGCGAAGTTGCGTCGTCGACGCCATTGTCTTCAGCGGGACCGTGAGTGGAACCTGACGGAATCAGACTTCCGAGTAGTGAGGACGCATGGGTTACTCGCGTGCGCGTAGACATAAGGACTGTATGACTGAGTTATGGAGCCAGTGTGTTGTACAGATAGCCACAGTGTAGTGTTTTTTGTGTGTGAAGTCGATTAATGTTTTTCTTGTCCTTTTCTTGGGTTTCTGCGTCTGAGGGCCCAAGAACCACCGCACCTACAGAAAGACGATGCCTTGGATTGACTCCGCAACACGAAGTAATTTTCGTCAATGGACCTTAACGCTGGGTATCGGCAATTTGAATCCGACAAGATAGACCGAGAGAAGACAGGGTTTATAATACCCGACAGACTTTTCGAGTTTATTGACATGCCCTTCGGTCTTTGTTCAGCACCTGGGAGTTTTCAATGTGTTTTAGACACAGTGCTAATAGGATTGAATTGGCAGACTTGCCAGGTTTACTCGGACGACGTCATATTTTCCTCGAGCTTCGATGAGCATCTTCGGTGTCTTGAAGCTGTGGTTAGAGTTTTGAAGACCTCTGGATTCACTCTGAAGTCAGAAAAGTGCCGCTTCGGTTACGAAGAGCTTTTGTTTTAGATGCGGAAGCATCATATACTCGCGCCTTGTAGTGCGCCGTCCGCACCGCTTCTCGAACATTCGACAGCTGACGCGCGCGCATGCGCCGTCGCGCCGTCGCCCACCATCTGTGCCGCGCGCGCTTCTCCTTCAAGAACATTCGACAGCTGACAGCGCATGCACCGTCGCGCCGTCGCCATCTGTGCCGCGCGCGCGCTTCTCCTTCGAGAACATTCGACAGCTGACAGCGCATGCGCCGTCGCGCTGTATATATACTCAAGGTCGGCGCTCGCTCGCTCAGTTGCCGCTCGTCGGTTGGTTTGTACGGCGCGTCGACGTCCAAGGTCGCGGTGAAATGAATTCCAACGAATCCACAAACACAATGATCGACGTCCCTTCGACCAGCGCCGCCCTTTCGCATACGTGTGTACGTGTTCACTCATTTAACACCCCCTCCTACAACCACGTTAACCAATTTAGCCATCGACCCAAGTAAGTCGCAATTTAACACCCCATTTCACAACCAGGTTAACCGATGTAGCCATCGACCCAAGTAAGTCGCACTTTAACACCACGTTAACCAATTATATGCTCCGCATCCTCCTCAGTGTTCCCCCGAGGGAAGCTGCGGGCAATTTTTTTGAGCCATGTGATAAGCAAATCCGGGAAAAGACCAGGTCTACAGAAGACAACCGACATCGCAACATTCCGTCCTCCCACTGACAAGAAGGCCATGCGTTGATTTCTGGGCCTGTCCGCATAATAGAGGTGGTTCATCAAAAAGTATGCCCTAATCGCCAAGCCACTATTTATACCTACGATGACCAACGTCGGGTTCAAGTGGGAAACGCCAGAGCAGGAAGCAGTTGCTGAGCTAAGGCGACGCCTTTAGATGTTTCTGTTACTTACTCATTTTGACAAAGACGGCAAAATAGAAATGCGCACTGACGCAAGCAGCGTAGGACTTGGCGCCATCCTTGCGCAGAGGACTGATTGACTGGAAAGGGTTATTAGTGACAAATTAGTGACGATAGCTGGTAGCTACACTAGGCAGGAAGCAATTAAATGTCAACCAAAAAGGAGGGCCTTGCCATCATCTGGGTGACGTCAAAGGTTAGTCCTTACCCCTACGGCCGGCCCTTCAGAGTTGTTAGCGACCACCACGCCTTGAGTTGGCTAGATAACTTAAAGAACCCTTCAAGTCCCTTTGCATGATGGAGCCTGAGACTTGAAGAATACGTCATTATCCTCCTTTGGAAGTCCGTCAGGAAACACTCTGACGCCGACTGCGTGTGTGCCGCCTCCGCCAAACCTACGCCACCCGAAGACCTGAATATCGACTGCCACTAGGGAACGATAACTGCCGACACATTCGCTGAAGGACAGCGTGCCGACCCGCTACCTGGGGCCTAATAAAATACCTCGAGGGCAGGACCTCAATTGTTCTGAAAGTGTTCAAAAGGGCATCTACGTCGTTTTCGCTGCATGACGGCCTCCTCAAAAGAACTCCTCGCCGCTTTGAGCCAAGTACCTTCGTATATGCCTTCAGCTATGAAAACAGAACTCCTACAGGTCCTGCACGATGATCCGACGGCAGGAAACCTTGGTGTTTCCCGTAAAATCGCGAGTATACAAAATACTACTGGCTCTTCCTCACCGTCAACGTCGCTTGTTACGTTAGGACATGCAGAGACTGTCAACAACGGAAGACACCACCCATAATATTGCTACATACATGTTGACACTTTGTGGAACAATGCGCGCGTGTGCCTGACGAAGAGGACGAAGGGTGGTCTCTGCTCGATCGCCGTTGAGCCGGTCATATCATTACTGCTGGGTTTAAGTACATCTCGTCCACAGCCTTGTCGATACGGCGTCGCGTCTTATTCGTAACATATTTGGTGGAGGTGGAACGTTCCCCGTCCTCACCACGAAGCTTCGCAGTGGCCGCACCATTCAGTCTCCAGCCATGGCTACCAGTGACAACAACCCGTCAGCGACTCCATCTGTAGCTCCAGCCGCTACATACTTGACGATGCCCTATCTGCGTGATCCCGGTACATTCTCCGCACAACGTGGGCTTGTCGTTGACTACTGGCTCCGTATGTATGAGCGTGTTAGCCAGACACACCGATGGGACCATACCATGATGCTCGCCAATGTAATCTTTTACTTGGATGGCCCCCAACGTGTTTGGTTCGACACCCATGAAACCGAGATCACCAGCTGGGATACCTTCAAGGAGAGACTACGCGACATCTTTGGGGATCTGTCTGGTCACCAAATGGAAGCGCGAAAAGAACTCGCCACACGTGTGCAGTCCTCAACTGAGTCTTATGTCTCGTACATACAGGACGTGCTCGCGTTGTGCCGGAAAGAGGACGAGCAAATGAGAAAGAGTGACAAGGTGGGTCACCTACTCAAGGGCATCGCTGACGACGCTTTCAACTTGTTCGTGTACACTAACATCACGACCATCGATGTGATTATTAAAGAATGCTGCTGCTTCGAAAGCGCCAAAAGTCGCCGGGTCCTGACTCAATTTACGTGGCTACCAAACACGGCTGCTACTTCTACTTGCACCGATCTCAGTGCCGCACCACCCATGCTGAGAAACGTGACACCTATAGTTCGACGGGAGCTTCAGGCGTCAAGTCCGGCGCCATTTTCTTCACTTCCACTCTACCATGGCGCCACAACAAACGCCTCCCGCGGTCTCTGTTATTCAAGCCATTGTAAGGCAAGAAATTGCAAAACTCGGTTTTCGTGTGACCTGCTCTTTCTCCCGACCCGCCGCCAGATCGATGACAATAAATGCACCGCGCCATGACTCACCGCGACATGACTCAACAGCAGACTACAAGCCAGTCTGCTTCCGCTGTCACCGAATTTGCCATGTCTCCCGCTACTGTCGCAGCACTTGAACGTCCCACCGTTGGAGCCGTTTCTTCTTCTCCTCAGCCATACGCGGACCCCCGTTGGTCATCGCCAAGCCGTGAGTATTCTGCTTCCGACGCCCCTAACAGCCGCTCTACTGCTCATACACCGTCACTGCAACGCCGCCGTTCTCCACTGCCCCAACCCCGTCGATATCCATCACCGACTAACTATGGATCTTTCCTGATAAAAAACTAGAATATGCAGCTCCTGGAGGTAGTGCTGCATCAATATCGGGTGACCCAAATCCTCCGCTGGCACTCCCTACTAATAACTTGCTGTGTGTGCGTGTGGGCGGTCATTCTTTGACGGCTTTATTTGACAATGGAGCTCAGGTGTCTATCAAGAGTGCTCGTCTCTGTCGCCGCCTCAAAAAAGTACTCACGCCTGCCGCAACACAAGCCGTCTGTTTTGCCGATGGTGGAACTGTGGCCGTCGTTGGAATGTGTACCGCATGTATTAGCCTTGCCGGCCGCTATGTTCCTTTTTTTACCGTGCTCGGCTATTGCCCTCATGACCTCATCTTCGCGATGAATTTCTTATCGGTGCATTTTACTCTGATCGACTGTTCCGCCAACACTCTCTGCTTAGAACTTCCTCTTCTTCCAGATTCTCGCCCTGAGCTGCCGAAAAGCCTCTGTACTACATACTTCAGTCGGACACCGCCAAAATTCCTCAAAATATTTGAATTTCCAACAAGTTCACCCTTTGTTGACAGTGATTATATTGTCGCACCTATTCCTGATGTTCTCCTGACACGCGACATCACTGTGCCACGCTCTGTCATTTTCATGACCTATAGCCGAACATGTCTGCCAATTATCAATTTTGGTTTCACGCAGCAAGTACTGCCACACGGAATTTCAGTCGCCACGCTTCGACCCTTAATAGACGCCCACGTCATCGCTTTTGCGGCAGACGCATGCTGCGATCTTCCATGTCGCTCGCAGGATGTCACATTCCTCGATGCGGCCTTGCGCCCCATGATCGACGCGAAACTCACACCTCAGCAGTCCGACGCCTTATTCGGCCTTCTGGCTTCCTAACCAGACATGTTTGGCATCGACAGCAGTCAACTCGGGGAAACTTTTCTCGTGAAGCACCGCCTTTTAACAGCTGACTCTCCTCCCATTCATCGCCTACTATACCGTTTGTCTGCCACGGAGCGTAAGGTAATTCATAAAGAAGTCAACAAGATGCTAGCTAAAGGAATCATTGAACCATTCTTGAGCCCTTGGGCATCTCTTGTTGTACTTATTAGAAAAAAAGATGACACGTTGCGCTTCTGCAGTGATTACCGCCATCTTAATCGAACAACGAAAAATGACGTTTATCCTTTGTTCCGCATTGATGACGCCCGCGATTGTCTCCGCAGCGCGCGATACTTTTTTTCAATTTACCTACGTTATGGCTATTAACAGATTGCGGTGGACGACAAAGACCAAGAAAAGACTGCGTTTGTCACTTCCCGATGGCCTATACTAATTCAAGGTCATGCCGTTTGGGCAATGCAACGCCCCAGCCATGTTTCAGCAAATGATGGAGTCGCTATTGCAAGGGTTCAAGTGATCATCATGCCTGTGTTACCTGGACGACGTCCTTGTATATTAGCCTACATTAGAGACAAGCCTCCACCGTTTTTCAGCGGTTCTCGACATTTTCCGCACTTATGGCCTTCTACTAAACTCATCGAAATGTCGTTTCGGCCGCCAGCAGATTACGGTGTTGGGCCACATTGTCGACGCATTAGGTGTGCAGCCTGACCCAGAGAAAATTCCTGTTGTCATGCGTTTTCTTGTACCCCAGTCTGTCCAGAACGTCCGAAGCTTTGTGGGACTTTGTACCTACTTTAGAAGGTTCGTGTAAGATTTTGCACTGATCACTCGACCACTCATTGATCTCCTGAAGAAATACGCGACTTTTACGTGGGGTTTCGCTCAAGATGCCACTTTTTCTCAACCCATCACCCTCTTCACGACTCCACCTATATTGGCCCACTTGAACCCGTCTGCTCCGACAGAAGTCAAAACCGATGCGAGTGGTCACGCGACTGGAGCTGTCCTAGCCCAGCGCCAGTAGGGATACTACCGAGTCATCGCCTACGCTGCCGCCTTCTCACAGCTGCCGAGTGCAACTATTTAATAACAGAGCGTGAATGTCTTGCTCTTCTTTTGGCAGTCACTCTGTTCCGCCCTGATTTATATGGCACGAGTTTCTCTGTAATAACGGACCACCATGCGCTATGTTGGCTTTCGTCACTGAAGGATCCTGATGACCGGCTCGGGTGCTTGTCTCTGCGACTGCAAGAGTATACCTACATGGTGATGTACAAGTCCGGATGCCTACATTAGGACGCAGACTGCCTGTCCCGCTACCCGGTTGCTGAGTTGAGCTCTATGCCTGACACTGACACCGAGCCTTGCGTCTGTTCGCTTTCGCAAATGATATGCATCGGTGACGGGCAGTGCCATGATGGGTCCTTCCGTGCTATCATTGAGCGCCTGGAACCACCATCTTCCAATTTGTCCCATCGCTCATTCGTGCTCCACGATGGTGTAGTATACCGCAAAAGTTTTGAGCCGGATAGATCAGCCCTGCTACTTGTCATTCTGAAACACCTTCGCTCAGAAGTTATACATGAACTTCATGATCTTCCGACTGCTGATCACCTTGGTGTGTCATGCACTTGCGACCGAATACGCCGACGCTTTTTTTGGCCAGGGCTTGCTACGCTCAATCAGAAGATACGTTGCGGCTTGTAAGAAATGCCAGCGCCGCAAAACACCATCAACACTTCCCGCCGGATGCCTTTAACCACTTGACATTCCATCAGAACCATTCTTCCGCGATGGCTTGGACCTACTTGGCCGTTTCCCTTTGTCTTCCTGGGGTAACAAGTGGACAGTTGTGACCAGCGACTACGCCACGCGGTATGCCATCACACGAGATCTTCCAACAAGCTGTGCCACAGATGTCGCCGACTTCCTCCTCAAGGACGTGATTTTGCGACATGAAACCCCACAGCAGCTATTTATAGACCGTGGCCACACATTTTTTGTAACTGATAGCCGACATCTTTCAGTCCTGTCAAACGAGACACAAGCTGACTACGTCGTACCACCCGCAAATCAATGAACTCACGGAGTGCCTAAATAGAACTCTTACAGACATGCTTGCTAAGTATGTTTTTACCAACCACACCGACTGAGATCTCGCGTTGTTGTACGTCACATTTGCCTACAATTCTTCTCGCCATGACACTGTCGCTTACTCCCCATTTTTTCTGTTGTTCGGCCGAGAACCTGCATTACCCTAGATACAGTCATTCCGTTTACCGTGACACCGACCAGCGAATATGCCCTTGACGCTATTACTGCCCACGCACGCGAAATCGCCCGCACTCGCTTCCTGTCATTTCAAGAGTACCAGCAGCATTTGTACGATCGAAGGCACCGCGACGTGCACTTCTTACCCGCTTCATCGGCGCTGCTGTGGTCCCCGACCCGTCAAGTCAACTTGTCAGGAAAGCTTCTTTCCCGCTACACAGGTTCATATCGAGTCCTTCGTGAAATTACTCCTGTGACATACGAAATTGCCCCTGCTGCCCCATCGCCTTCAACTGTCTCACAGACCACCGATATTGTACTTGTGGCACGCTTGAAGCCATACTACTCTCCCGCCGACGTTGATATCTAGATGCGCCGAAACGGCGCTTCTGCGGCCGGGGATTAGGCTACATGCATGTTGAGACTTTGTGGGACGATGCGCGTGCGTGCCTGACGAAGGGGACGAAGTTTGGTCTTCACTCAGTCGCTGGTGTACCGGTCATGCCATTACCGCTGGTTTTAAGTACATCTCAACTACAGCCTCATCGATACGGCGTCGCGTCTTATTCGTAACAATATCAACAAGCTTTCTCTGGAAATCGACCCTCCCTGGTGACCTTTCCATCAAACCTTCGTACTTTCGCCACCTTCGTACAACCGCGTACCTCCCACAAGCCAATGGCCTGACCGAGCGTCTAAATTAGACCATCGCCGACATGCTCGCCATGTATGTCGACGTCGAACACACAACGTTGGACATAATCATTCTGTACGTGACCTTCGACCACAACATGACAAGAGACGACGCAGATGACGCCATACAAGTTGGTCGACAGAAAGAATGAGGCAACGACACTCGAGGCTATGCTGCCTTATGTCGCTGACGAAGAAAACATCGACGTCACCGTCTACATACGGCAGGCTGAAAAAGCTCGTCATCTCGTCCACCTTGCGCGTAAAAAAATTGCACACGATGAACAGCCGCCGTGACAACCTTCAACGAAGCTTCGTGGAATACCAACCCGGTGACCGAGTGTAGGTGTGGACGCCAATACTCCGGCGTGGACTCAGTGAAAATTTTCTGTGACGATAGGACAGACGCTTGGGCTAGTTGATGATTGGGAATGAACATATTGTTACCCATTAGGGGCTCGAAGAAATGTACAAGGAGACGCCAATGTCAAAGTCTCAGACACGAAAAAAGACGCCTCCAGCTGGCATGGGTGGCTCGTCTTTGTCTTCTTCGTTCACTGGCACAGAACTGGCTCACTGTTCACTGGCACAAAACACTATGTGGCATTCCTCCTCCTCCCCAGAAAGCATCGACCTGATGCTCAAACGAAAGTGTGCACATCAGCGGGTCAAAGTAGGAAGCATAAACAAACTAGCACACGAGAGAAAATGCGTGCTGGGCCCGGCAATCAGAAATAAACAGCATTCACTGTTCACGGGCACAGGAAGAAAATTCTTATCAGTGCGTGAAGTATGCTTTTAGGCGGACGACGTGTATAGTCTCTGGGCATGGTAACCTGAGCTGGGATGATGGTGAGCCTCCGTCTGGAACCACTTCGTAGTTGATGTCGCTCACACGTCTGAGTACTTTGTAAGGCCCAAATTACTTCCTCAAGAGTATCTTACTGATACCTCGCCGCCTAATGGTTCTCCGAACCAAAACTTCGTCAGCAGGTTCATACTTAACTTCTTATTGGTGGATGTTGTACCGCCGTGCGTCTGCACACTGTTCAGTTCTGATGTGCACACGGGCTAGTTAACGTGCTTCCTTGGCGCGCTGTGTGTACTCATTGATGTCGAGGGCTAATTGGTAGAGCAGGTCGACGTCCTCATACAGGATACTGGCGTCTAACATAGTTTTGACATCTTGGCTATAAACGAGCCGACATGGCGCGAAGCGTGTAGTTTACTGCTTAGCCGTTTTGTACGCCAATGTTACGTACGGCAGGATGTCGTCCCATGTTTTCTGCTGCACATCTCCGTACATGAAGATCCTGTTGCCTAGCCTTTTGTTTAGCCTTTCTGTAAAGCCATTGTTCTGAGGGTGATATGAAGCGGTAGTTCAATGGGTTGTGTAACTCAACCTGCAGATATCTTTCAAGAGCTTCGCCGTGAATGATGTCCTTTGATCAATGATAGAATATGACGGGGCGCCATGCTGTAGCACATTTAATCGCATAAAAAAACTGGCAACTTGAGATGCGGGCCCTCGTGGCAGTGCCTTGGGCTCAGCATATCACATCAAGTAATCTGTTGCGACAATAATCTATTTGTTTCCGAAAGACGAAGCAAACGGCCCAAGGAGGTCTACTCCCACGTACTCAAACGGTGTACGTAGTGGATCGATCTGTTGTAGATGGCCTGCCGGTTATAAGGGTGATGTCTTGCGACACTGGCATTTACGGCATCCCTTCACGTATCATTTGACACAGTCAGACATTTTAGGTCAGTAGTAGAGTTGTGGAACACGATCCAGAGTTCTCGAGTAGCCCAGATGGCTGGCTGTGGGCTCGTCGAGGCAAGCTAATAAGACGTCATCACGGAGGGCTTCAGGCAGGACCAGAAGATGAGACCTGTCACCAGCACCGGTGTTCTTTTGTATAAGACGCCATTTTGTAGGCAAAATGATGGCAACGTTCGCGACATTGGACGAGGAATGGCCTCGGTGCCACATTCGAAGTGATCTGGGATCAGTCTTAGGTTGGCGTCATTTTGTTTATGAGACATCATATCCGGCACGCTGAGAGTTGCCACCAAAGCGCCGTACTCTTCTGCACTTTTACTGGCGGATTCGAGAGTTGCTCGTGATATCGTGTCGGCATCTTGATGCTTTTTGCCTGACATGCAAACTATGTTCACATCAAATTCCTTTTGGCGCTGACTCCATCATGCTTATCGTCCTGAAGGGTCTCGTAGATCGGTCAACCTGCACGAAGCATGATGATCAGTCACCACTATAAGAGGCCTTCCACAGAGATATGGCATAACTTTGTAATTGCCGAAATGACCACGAAACATTTTTTCTCTGGTGTGGAATAGTTATATTCTTCTCGAGACAGTGTGTGGCTTGCTTAGGCGATTACCCGTTCACTCCCTTCTTGTATTTGTACAAAATAGCTCCAAGACTAGTATTGCTGGCATCACTGAATGCATCTGTGTCAGCATCTTCATCGAAATGGCCGAGCACGGGAGGGGAAGAGAGCCGGTGCTGTAGTTCCGCGAAGGCATTCTGCTGTTCGTCAGCCCAAAGAAACGGTGTGTCATCACCCGTGAGGCGCAATAATGGCTCCGCAATGTTGGAGAAACTTTCAATAAAGTGCCGGTAATACGCACACTGACCCTGAAATTATGGAAGACTTTTCTTGTCAGTTCGAACTGGAAAAGCGGCGATGGCATCAGTCTTGTCAGGAATAGGCCGAACTCCCGCCACGCTCACGACATGACCAAGAAACTTCAGTGCTTCGTAGCCGAAATGACATTTTTCAGGCTTGAGTGTGAGATCGGCTGATCTAATGGCTTCAAGCACATTTCGAAGGCGACGAAGATGCACGCCAAACATTTCTGAAAACACAACGGCATCATTGTGGCAGACAAGACAGCTTTTCCACTTGAGGTCTCTCAGGACACTCTTCATCATTCGCTGAGATGTGGCTGAAGCGTAACAGAGGCCGAAAGGGAGCACTCTGTATTCATAAAGGTCATCCGAAGTTACAAAAGAGGCCTTTTCTGGTCACTTTCGTCGACCTCTATTTTCCAATAACCACTGTTCAAGTCGTTGGACGAAAAATACTTCGTGCGCCACAGCCTGTCAAGAGAATCATCGACTCTGGACAAAAGGTACGCGTCTTTCTTTACGTCAATCTTCAACTTCATGTAGTCGACACAAAGGCGAAACGTTCCATCTTTCTTTTTCACAGAACGACTTGTGATGACCAAGGGCTGCTTGAAAGCTGCATCACGTCATCCTTAGCATTTCCTTAACCTGCGTTTGAATTGCGTGCCGTTCGCTTAGCGAAACACAATAAGGCTTCTGCCGTGTAGGGTGCGCGTCGTCGTAGGTATAATAAGGTGTTTTGTTATCGGTGTTTGAAGTATCTTCAAAAAACGTGCAAAGCATGTGTGGAATTCCAGCAAAAGCTCGCTCAAACGCTACTTGTCCGCTTGAGAAAGCGTTGGACTGACGTCGACGCTGCGGAAAGATGCTGCAGCAGTGCCCATGGCCCCAGAAGCAAAACACTCGGTGACATTGGTGACTGGGTCGGCGTAAGCGATGACAGTTTCAGGGAAAAGGTGTGACAGGTTTGTGACAAAAATGCCGCAGTGATCCTCACGAAGGTCAACAAGGCTTCTCCCTATGCTGACACCCTGAGCAGCTGGAACGAGTGATTGCTTTTCACAACTGCTTCACCATGCATCATTTCGTCACACGCAACTTAACGACAACAGTTGTACGGGGTGTTAACATGACAGCGTCGTCGAAGACGCGAAGATACACTCAGGAGTGGCTGGGGTCCGCGTATGCTTTTAAAGCGTTTGTAGTCGCTAAATGGACTAGACGTCGTCGAAAGTCGATTAAAGCATCATGCTCCTGAAGAAAATCTATACCAATATTCAGATCTCAAGAACGCTGCCGGAGAACGCTCAAAGCGGCAACAAACGTACAATCGTGGATTTGCAATCTTGCCCAGCACATACTGAGTGGCGTGACGATGTGCCCATCAGCTCAACAAATTGGCGTTCGGTTTCAAGGTGTCGATACTTTCGTCAGAAGGGCGAAGTTTTTAGCTAATTATGAAATAGTCCGCACCAGTGTCTACAAAAACGCTGACTTCGCGACCATCTAACAGAACAGGAATATCAAGGGAAACTGTTACATATTCAGCCGGTGATGTCGTCATCGATTTATCGTCGGTATCCTCAGTCCGCGTCGATAGGGGGCCTTGAGCTTGACTAGTCTGAGTGGGCTTGCTCCGAAGGTCCCTGTGGCTAGCTGTCCTGACGCGGGCTAGGTGACCGGCAATGAACAACGCCCGAATAGGTGCGACAATTAGGCGAGAACCACCGCGGTGTTGGAGAACGTGAGTGGTTTCAATGGTGTCGATCCGCGCTGCTGAACAACGTAGTTCGCAAATTTCAAAGGCCGCTGGCCCAGCTTAGGAGGTTGAGAGTTGGCCTAAAAACCCCGAAGTCTCAGCTCTCAATCAGTGCACTGTCGGTAGATGCGCCCAGGTTCGCCACAGTGACAACAAAGAGGACATCGATCGGGGGCCCGCCACACGTTTATTTTTCGCAGAATCGGTCGGCGGTCACTCAGGTAAGGACCCGCTTGGACTACTTGAAGCATGGCGGCGGTCGTGGTGTGTAGCGGAGTGAAATTTGGTGCAGGTTGGCGCAGAGTTCGGTCTGCCGGAAGCATGGCAGGGGCCACGATGGGAAGCGGAGCCAAATGTGGTGCTGGCTCGAGCACACTGTGCACATACCACATGCGAGGTAAGTCATTTAGGGGCCGAGGCTTGGTCTGACAGGATGGTTCTTGTAGTGCCTGCTGAACTTCATCTCGGGCGATGCTGGACAAAGAACTAACAGTGGGCGCCGAGAGAACTGATATCTTCTGCAGTTCTTCGCGGATTACAGAACGTATGAGCTTTCGGAAGAAGTTGACGTGGCCCCCCAGATAACACATGTAGTCCGTAGTGGAGGAAAAGTTGACTTGTCGCTCGTACGTTTGAGTCCGTTGCAGAAGCGTGCTTTTATTTAAGACGGCTCCAGTAAGAAACTCTGACGTAGTCTTAGGTGGGTTGCGTACAAGATCGTTGAACAACTGCTCCTTCACTCCACGAATCTCGGTATCGCACCTTCTCTTCCGGTGTGTGAGGATCGGCTAGTCGAAACAGACGCGTCATGTCCTCAACATACATAGCTGCGCCTTCTGTTGGCATTTCAATACGACACTCTCGGTGATCAGGACTTCGACATGTTTGGAGAAGCCGGCATTCAAAGTCCCCCCATGACGGGAACACACCTGTCCAGTTTACGTACCAAACACGTGACACGTGATTCAAACTGAAGTAGACATGTCTGAGCTTGCCTGTGTAATCCCAAGTGTTATGAGTGGCAACGAAGTCATAGTGGGCTAGCCAATCCTCAACATCCTCATGGGCAGCACCATGAAATAAATTGGGCGTTTTTCTATTTAACAATACTGTCAATCTCGTCAGGGATTTTTACAGGAGTGGGTTTTAAAGTGTCAACAAACATTCTATATTCACATACTTCTACAATCGTATGGGTACAAAAAAATCATGGTATGAAATGATAACACTTTTGGACCTACATTGTTAACGAGACACATGTCTCAGTCACATGTGCACACACTGAAAAAAAAAACACGAAAAAGAAAGTAAAAAAGTAAGCACGCAACATACAAAGATGGTACCGACTTCCACCTACTTAAACCACAAATGTACTGGTAGGGAGGACAATGATCAGTACAATCCTGATAGCGTCGCTATCATGTAGCTGATAGAACGGCTTCGCCAGCAAGCTCGTAAAATTTGTTGACAGTGGGCTGCACAAGCACCATCTCGGTAAGGCATTCCACTCTCGCACTGCCCACGCGAAAAACGAAGAACTGAAAGTATTGTTGGTGCATAAATATTCTTGCAGTGTAAGGTGATGCTTGTGACGGGTTTCTCTAGAAGTGTTGATAGAAATGTAGGGGTTCGAATCTACTTTAAGTTTGTTGTGTAGGATTAGGTACATAAGTTTGAGTCGGGAGAGCATCGTACGACTGGCTAGCGTGTAAATGGCAATCTGTCAGCATTTGCGTAGGCGAGTCGGTGCGCCTATATCTGTTACATATAAAAGGCGCGGCTTTGCGCTGGATGGCCTCAATAGTGGCTATGGGTTTTTGGGTAGACGGGAACCATGCCACGCTCGCATATTCTAAGATAGGGCGTATAATCGTCACATAGGCCAAGAGCTTGGCTTCTCTTGTCGAGTATCGCAAGGCACACTTTAAAAACGTTAGCTTCCGCATCGCTTTGCCAGTCACGTGATCTACATGCGACGACCATCCGAGATCTGACGATATGACGACGCCCAAGTACTTGTACTGAGTGACTGTTTTAAGGATGATGCTATCATTGCCATACGGGAAAGTGAGTTTGGATTTCTTTTTTGTTACTGTCATTGCAACTGTTTTATCGAAGTTGATGACCATTTGCCAACTCTCGCATCATTATGCTAACAAGGCAAAATCATTGTTCAAATCAATTTGATCTTGCTTGCTTTGTATTTCTTTATACAGGACGCCGTCATCTGCAAATAACCGAATTTTAGATTGAAACCTACAGGTTATGTCGTTTATAAACAAAAGAAACAGGATATAAGCCAAAACTAAATCCTGAGGTACTCGAGAAAGCACTGGCATAACTTCAGAAGTGCTGGCGCCTATCTGGACGAATTGGCGGCAGTCAGTCAAATAACATTTATTCCATTAATCCAGCAAAAGATTGGTTCATCCCCTAGAATATGTCTGAGTTTTGAAGAATCTGGCATTGCAGACACGGTCAAATGCCTTTGAAAAGTCTAGGAGAATGATGTCTATTTGTGTCTATTCCTTTAGCGAGATCACGCAGGATTTCTACAAGTTGGGTAACGGTAGAGAGACCAGCCCTGAAGCCATGTTGGTAGGGATGGAAAACAGTGTTTTCCTCGACGAACTGGGTAATGGATTTTAGTATAATATGCTTTAAAATTTTGCAGCAAGTACATGTGAGAGAAATAGGCCTATAATTAGATGGAGAAAAGAATTACCAGATTTGTATAGAGGCACTATTTTTGCCATTTTCCATTCGGCTGGCAGGCATTGTTCTAAAACTAACTTGTTGTAAAGAAGACGTAAGTATTTGCTTACGGGTTCGGCGTAGCATTTCAGGAGGCAGTTCGGGATTCCGTCTGGGCCGGTGGACTTCTTATTGTCTAACTTGAATAGGAGTGAAAGCACGCCTGCTTCGGTTATGACTGGTGCACTTAGCGTCTCGGTTCTCTCTATATTTTCTGGCCTGTAGGCATGCGCAATGCCATTGTCAGGAGCATATACGGAATGGAAAGAAACGTTAAACCTTTCTGCTTGTTGCTTTTCTTCCTTGGGTGACAGTGGTTTTGCACTTCTTTCTTTACATCTAATATATCGCTAGAATTTTCGGGGTGAATGTTGGATAATGTTGCTAAGCATTGTACTGCAGTAGTGCTACCTTGCTAACTTTGTTTCTTCTTTTTTTTCATTCGTTCATTGTTTAAACAGCGTATAGTGCATCGGCATCGTGCCTTCCATACCGGCTGGGTTGGAGGCGCTTGGAACGGCGCAGCCCGAGATAGTTGGAGCCGTTATCCTCTCTGGGAGAAGTCCAAACTCGCGGTCCAGTCCACGAATCCTTCGGCTAGCATGGTGAACAGCCGTAACTACTGGTATGGGGCTGAAGCTTCTTGTACAGGGAGGAGTGTGGTGCATATGGTACCCGAACCTCCACCAGTTGTCACGCACTAGGGGCTCGGAAAAACGTACAAGGAGAAGCAACTGTCCAATTCTCAAACACGGAGAAAGACGCCTCCGGCTGATGCTGATGCTGATGACCTCATATGAGTGGCGCTCACCCACAAAGGAGGAGGGACCGAAAACCGGGCGCAGGATACTTCAATGAAACTAAAATGAAATTAAAACCAATCTGAAAATTTTTTTCAGAGATAATGCTGCCAAAAAAAAATGTTTGTTCAGCAAGCGGTTAAAACCATTTCTTGTTACTGACTGACATCGCTACAAATTATAAACTAAAGATCTGAAAAGGTTGGGCTTTACTAGCATGATAATCTTTTTGTTGCATTGATGAAGTCCAACACAGTGGAGCGTATATCACTGTTGCAGTAACCAAATGAAGTGCCGCCAAGGTATAAATGTACTGGTAAATTCACTTGTATTCTTAGCTTTGTAATAGGGCAACTAAAAACCTTTTTCTCTGATAGGAGTAACGACGACAGAATAAAAAGAAATGTTCAAATATTTCAACTTCGTTGCAAAAAATGTACTGCGGTGAAGTATTGAGTCAAGCTTTGTTAAGGTAATAATTTAGTTGTGAAACTGTACAGCGCATTATGGCAAGGGTTGCTCGTCTTCGTCTTCTTCGTTCACTGGCACAGAACTGGCTCACTGTTCGCTGGCCCAGAACACCAGATGGCAATATTTGCACAGCGCAAAAGTACGAGTAGCTACGGGGTAACTACGGAAGAAGTCCTTGTCTCTTCTTCCATAGTTAAGCAGTAGCTACTCATAGTCTTGCGCTGTGCAAATAGGTTGATTCTGTGACGATACTTCAGACCGTAGTGAGTTGTCTGACGACTCGACCCATTAGACTACGAGGTTGTTCCCGATGGCATTACAAACTCTTATTGGCGCTGTGCTCAACCTGAAGTTGCCCATATCTTGCACCTCAAGCCATTTCATGTGCGAACCTGATAACTGTAGGTCGTTGTCAATGTTGTGCTTTATTTCTTGTACCTAATGTTTATTTTCTTTTATACTGTACTTTCGTCTTTTCTAAAAGCATCGCAATGATGCTTTTTCAGAGGGGGCAATGCCACATTAACTCTTCGAGTGTTGTTATCGCCTCATTTCACCTGCCAGTTATTCTCCGCACAAACATCGCCCACAGTGTTCAAGAAGCTTGAGGACTGCAGTAGATTGATTTGTTAAGATTGCGGCCAATTCATGAACATTAGATTATTTTGGAACCTACGTCACCGCTAGCGGTAACGCAAGAACTTTACATTTATAGTCATGAAATTTCGACGCGAGCCCCGCCGCGGTGGTCTAGTGGCTAAGGTACTCGGCTGCTGACCCGCAGGGCGCGGGTTCGAATCCCGGCTGCGGCGGCTGCAATTTCCGATGGAGGCGGAAATGTTGTAGGTCCGTGTGCTCAGATTTGGGTGCACGTTAAAGAACCGCAGGTGGTCAAAATTTCCGGAGCCCTCCACTACGGCGTCTCTCATAATCGTATCGTGGTTTTGGGACGTTAAAACTCACAAATCAATCAATCAATTTCGACGTGATTTGCGGCTTGTGAGTTGATCGATGGCCCTGCTCTCTTAGCCGCTATCAGTTCCAGTGGGCATCGCTGTAATTTGACCTTCAGTGTGTGGACCACAAGTTCTTTGGCCGAATAAATAGTGTCAAATTGTAGTTACAATAAGGTTCCCCTATTCACGTCATGACCCTATATATATATATATATATAATATTGGATCCAATAGAACAATACTATGAAGTAAACAATGGGCTAAACCAAGACATTTATTTTGTCGGTTTACAATTCAACCAGGGACCGGCGTTCGTCGTGGATTTGATTGATTGATATGTGGGGATTAATGTCCAAATCCACCATATGATTATGAGAGACGCTGTAGTGGAGGGCTCTGGAAACTTCGACCACCTGGGGTTCTTTAACGTGCACTCATATCTGAGCACACGGGCCTACAACATTTCCGCCTCTATCGGAAATGCAGCCGCAGCAGCCGGGATTCAATCCCGTGAGCTGCGGGTCAGCAGCCGAGCACTTTAGCCACAAGACCACCGCGGCGGGGCCGTTCGTCATGGAAAAAGCGATTAAGTAGACATAGCTTGTAAGGGGTTCCTTCCACGTCCACAAACAATATCATACGCACGTACTGCAGTATCAGGTGTATGGAAAAGCGAGCATGCTATTGCAAAATGGTGTAAATGCATCAATAGCTTGTAAATACATCAATAGCAGTATAAAAAACGCACCAAGATCAACAAAAGTTATGACTCAAGGAAATGCGTGTTGCCAATTTCACTTGATACTGAAAATATAGCAAAAAAGCCACAATATAACAAGATGTATAGTTATCATTTTCTCAGGGCACGAAAATCAATAATCAAAGTAAAGAAAAGCAAGCGATCGAAAGCATGTAGCGAGCATCCGCGAGTACAGGAATCATCATTTGGGTATGATTATGGCTTAGGTCTGCCTCAAAAGAAAGGTGAGCTTGCCTAGAGTTTCGTTTCTACCAGATAAGACAGCGTTATAACTGCGTATGAGGAATGAGTCGCGAACTTATTATTGTCTGAAGTGAAGTCTGATTTCTGCATGGTAGCTGTTAGTTTATCGAAGGAGTGACCAGAAATATTAACGTGCCTAGAGAGAGGTAGATTGGTAAGCTTGTGGAATGTTTCACTAACAATATGTCTGTGGGTTTATACGTGAGGTTTAACGTCCCAAAATCACCATGTGAATATGAGAGACACAGTAGTGGAGGGCTCCGGAAAGTTCGACTAACTGGGGTTCGTTAACGTGCGTACAAATCTGAGAACACGGGTCTTCAACATTTTCGCCTTCATTGAAAATGCGACCGCCACAGCCGGGATACGAGCGCGTGACCTGCGGGTCAGAAGCCGAGTACCTTAGCCACTGGACCATTGGCCATAAGTCTCTGGGCATTGAAACGCAGTCTAAAAGAATTTCAGAGCCCCGATGTATTAGAGTTAGCACAGAGAGCTTTGAAGCATGTATGCAATGTTGCTTGTGCCGGAGTCTCAATGCCGTTTTATTTTAAGATGAAAGTTTCAAGCTGTGGTCTTAACAGCTGTGTTTGTCATGTGTTTGAAAACCTTGCAATGGGGCGTGTTGCAAACAAGGATGACAACCAGAATAAGTGGCAGGGGTAATACTTGAAGATGTTAGGAAGACGCGTCAGTTCCTTGATCTGCGATGTACCACATGTGGGGGTTCAGTAAAGATGTTTTTAAGGTGATCACTCTCTGATAGTGTGCTGCGATCCTTCTGAATAATAGTGTTGATGTTTGGTGCCGATGCGGAGTGTGTTAAAACGGGGTTGGCGTTACAGTGCGCGATGCTTTTCTTTCGAATAGAAAGCTCCTCTCGCTCAATGTCATCAGCCCGTTGAATAGCAGTGTTAACATTTTTTATTTATTTTATTTATGTACCAGATACTGCCGGCTTCTTTTTAGGAGTCATATCAAGAGTGGGTACATCGCATTACATTTAACATAATCTGTCTTTTCAGTCGAGGAGCGAATAAAAAAGAAATACACGTCAGAAAAAAATCACATATAACCAACAAAAAGAACACATGCGGCTGAACTGGAACTGAAAAGGCGAGCAAGAAAAGCAAGTGCAACATCATTTGCAATGCTTTACTGAGGTAGGAGAGGGGAGCAATAACGCGTACAGGAGCTAGTATTTGAATACCCGAAGAACGTATACATATTGTTGTTGTTGTTGTTGTTGTTTTAACTGTTTTGCTGTGGGGAGGTTGAGGAGCCTATTGCCTCGGCTACTCCATATCAAAGAGTTCTGCAGCGAAAAATAAAATAATAATACAGAACGGAACCCAAAAATTAACAATACGGAAAAGGAAAAAAAAACACATAATAGCACACTGAAACCAGTTCAAATAACATGTCAATACACAGTTTTCTTCACGCAGTTCACACAGTCATAAACTACTTTCACGCACACCTTCCTACTCTAATGCCAGTATATACATGACCACACTTTACATGATACTCATTTCTGGCTGTCAGTCATAGGCGTTTGTCCAGTGCGGTCTCTACTAAAAAGTCTGTCAGGAAGATTATTGCCTTTTTCTGAAGATGCATCTCAGGCCATGGTCCAAGTAGTTTCTTTATCGTTAGAGGCCGTCTGTCCAAACTTGCTAATTTGTTCTTTAATTTTTCTCTTTCTTTCGCGTATTTAATGCACTCCAAAAGAATATGGCGAACATTTTCTTCTGCATGACCACAATGGCATTCCGGTGAGTTGGATCGATGTATATTGTGCAGGAAGCTGTTTGTGTATGCTACTTCCAATCTAAGTCGGTGGATCAATGTCTCTAGGTGTCGTGGAAGGTCCAAGAAGAGTGCAGAGCTTGAGTGTTACAATAAATGAAATAAAAATGAAAAAATGTGATCTCAAAGATAGCTTCCACCCATGAATGCATACTGCAAAAATTTATTGATATGTGTAATTTAACGTCCCGAAACAATCATATGATTATGAGAGATGCCGTAGTGGACGCCTGCGGAAATTTAATACAGCAAAATACATAGCTACATAGCATACATAGCTACATGTTAAAAAGAATGAAAAGGACTGCTTAAAACTCAATCAGATGCTTTTTAGAAATCGGAAAATATCATGTCGATCTGTCTTCCCAAGCCAAGAATTGCCATTATATCATGAATGCGAATCAGTGGCGTGAGGGTGGTCAAAGCACGCCGAAAAGCATGTTGATTACTGGAAAAGTAATTTTTAGTTTTTAAGAAAGAACAGAGATGCTTAAATATGAGGTGTTCCAAAACCTTGCTACACGTACGTCACAGCAAACTGCTCTCTAGTCGATTAACCTTAAGTTTGTCGCCATTCTGAAAATAGGGACCACCTTTCCCCTTTTCCATTCTGAATGACTCTCTCATGTTCATATACTTTCTTTGAAAATTCTGTTCAAATACTTTGCGCACCATTCAGCGCATCTTCGCAGGCACATATTTGGACGCTCCGCCGCGGTGGTGTAGTGGCCAAGGTACTCGGCTGCTGACCCGCAGGTCAGGGGATCGAATCGTGGCTGCGGCGGCTGGATTTCCGATGGCGGCGGAAATGCTGTAGGCCCGTGTGCTCGGATTTGGATGCACGTTAAAGAACCCCAGGTGGTCGAAATTTCCGAAGCCCTCCACTACGGCGTCACTCATAATCATGTGGTGGTTTTGGGACGTTCAAAACCACAATCCAATCAAGAAACATGTTTGGTATGCCATCCAGACCAATAGGCTTTATTGTGTCTCATTCAAGTAGCACTTAAAAATACCACTTTCGTTGATTTACATAATCGGAATAGCATAATCAGATTACTGATATGATGAGGGATCAGTGGTGACGCAAAAAACACAGGCGAAAAATACTCGTTCAATGCGTTGGCTGTACGTTTTCTCTCATTGGTGATAGCGTCATCAAGTTTCCTTTCGCTAGCAGCATCATTCGTTTTTGTTAGGTACAAGCATAACTTTCTTGGGTCACTTGCACGAAAACTATGCGTTTTTACGTTTAAGAAGTAGAACTCGGATAGCTTTATCTTTGTGCACAATTCATCTCACAACAGCTGTAAAGACACCGCACCTCTGGTCACAGTCAAGCGATATAATCGCTTGACACGGCGTTTTATTTGTATTATTGCGCGGCTGACCCAGGGATTCCGGCGACCACACTTTTTTGTATAGCTGGTTATAACTGCAAATGCATTAGTTCACAACCGACTTGAAATGATTCCACAAATCTACGACAATAAAATTTCGAGTAGCACACATATTCTGAAAAACATCAAAATCTTCTTCTAGAAAGTCTAGCATACTCTCGCGATGACCACAATTAAGAGAATTTTAGAGGCGTTTTCGCCATTTATCCTCGAAACTCACATGCTACGAATAAAAAAGACGATGACGTGGTTCAATATTCCAGGCAAATACGAGATGACAAATCCTAAAGCACTCATATTTTCTGAAACAAAAAAAGCTCAAGAACTGCCCTAAAAGTAGGTGCTGCGCGCGTATGCTGATCTACAAGCTGCTTCAGTGGAAACAAAAAAAAGTAATATCAAGCATCAACTCAGAATTTTGACATGATGACGAAATACTTAGCAGGTCTCAGTTATTTTTGGGAACATTGAGATCACCGCACAATATGACATTAGCATTGTTTTGCAGTGCTAATTTATGAAATCATTCGTTTTTTCCAGAAATAAAAGATCTGCATCTGGTGTCCTGTAAACTGCACCAAAAAAAAAACGTTGTATTCGCACAGGCGAACGCGGCTCCATAACATCTCAACGTTAGTATTTAGGGTATCACTGTGTGCTCAATGCACTTACTTACCACTACTACAACACCACCGCCCATTGCCTCCCGGTCGTGGCGAATAATCTCATGCGACTTTGGCACGACGCCCGCATCAAAACGTTATCATGCAGCCACGTCTCCTTTATTACCGTCATGTCTGGGTTATGTGCTAGAAGATGGCCTTTCAGATTAGCAGATTCAGGTAAAATGCTTCTTGCATTACCATCCCTAATTGAATACGTGTTCCGGATGGCGCGTGGTGGCAGTGGCGTTTATTCATTTTCTTAGACGCCTGATTCTTACGCAGAGAAGAATGGTGTCATTCAGAGTATAATTGAGCCATCATGTCGCTTTCTTTACCCTATTTGCATAATTCTGTGTTAAATTTGATTTTCTCAGTATTCTCTGTATTTACACTTCTTAGTATTCTTGCTTTGTCTTTCCCGTCTACTGACTTGAAAAATACTGGATGGAATTTGCTCGCATTCTCCTTCTCAATTCGGTAAATTTGTTCCATTTTCATGTCAAGAACACTCATGGTATCGTAAAGCATTTTGTACACTGCAAGAAAAAATTAGTCGTGGTGGAAGATTTTTCACCATATGAGCCCACAAAACTCGCCTGCCTCAAATATTTACTCCCTGGTAGAGGTGAGAACTCGGCACATGTCGTTAAACGCCCCTTGCCTAATTACAGAGTTTATGAACGACCAGACATTGTTAACTCCCTACAGTGTTTCAGGTCACTTGGTTAAATCTTCCCATGGGAGTTTTAAAAACCACTTGTTGATGGTGACGTGCGTGTGCGCGTGTGTGTACGGGTGTCTGTTTGTAACCCCGCTGTGAAACTCCAGTGCTTTGTGGGGGTGACCATGCGAGCATCTGGCGACAGACAATAAATGTATTAGTGCAGTGAAAATTTGCAACGGTCGGTTGCTGTTTACTTTTAACATTTCAAGGTGTTTTGCACACCGTTGAACCTCGCTTGAGCTTGGCCTGATTCCTCAACTAAACATCGCAAATAACGATAGTTATAGCAAGAGAACAAACGACGACAAAGGGACGCGAATGACGTCGTTCTGTTCCCGCACTATAACTATCATCCTGTCATACCAACTAGCCCAAGCTGCCTCACTTCCAAGTCAAAAAGAACTTGATTGAAAGTGCCGAGTTACGAAGAATTGCGAGGAATTGTCTCAATGGTAACAAAGTAAGCTTGCGTGATTGTCAGCAGCTGCTTCTGTATTTTCACCGTCTGAAACTTCAATGTAATCCAAAGTAGGTTTTGCTCGATTTCGGGAGCTTGCAAGCCAGCCGGTGTCTGGTGTGGGAGATGCATCGGTGACGGGCTTGCCCCAGCCGCAACAACTGGATTGCTCCGACTGCCGGCGACGCACAAGCTCCGACGCCGCTATTGCGATTGTCAATGGCTGCTTCTAGAGTTTCGCCGTCAAAAACTTCGAAGCAATCCGTTCGCTCGACCTCAGAAGCTTGCAAGCTGGCCGGCGGCAGGTGCGAAAGATGCATTAGCGATGCTCTTGCCCCGGACGCTGGCAAAGCGCTCACCCTGATCGCCAGCGACGGTGGTTTCTCGGCGTGTCACCGCTATTTAACCGGGAGCTACTTCTAAGCGGCGAGAAGTGGTTATAACAGTAGAAAAGTAAAGAAAAGTGCCGACCCGTAAATATCTCTTCTTACAAGGACACCTCAACAGGTCAGAACAGAAATGGGGTATGGGGCATAAAAGATAAAGGGGGGAAAGATTGGAAAAGAGAAAAAAAGTAGAGGTGAGGGTCATTCAATCTGCTTCCAACAACGGACGCACAAGCCCCCACGCGCCATGCGCAGCTGACTAGGAAAAATCCGAAGGGTCGGAGAGGTATCGTCAACGAGAGGAGAATAACGGGTTGGATTGGCGCGTCGTAGAAAGCGCGTGAAGCACTCGCTGAAGCACGTAATCTCTGTACAGAAAATATTCTGGTCCGTAGCACTCACTAATAGGAGTTCAGTGGACCTCAATGGGGAGTCACTAAGTTTCCTTCAGTTCACAAGCACTCAAATAGCGCAGAAGTCTGGAAGAAGGTGATGAGGGCAGCTTGCGCGCGCTTCACCAGGCATGCGCGAGCATGGGAGAAAAGAATCACATCACAAGTGCTGGGTGGAGAGTCCCAGTTTGCTGTAAGCATCGAAGAGTGATCTGCGCACGTCCGAATACTCCTCACACCTGAAGATAATGTGATGGAGTGTTTCGGACGGCGGGCAATGACGGCAGTTTGGGTCTCCCCGTCTTGACTATCTGTGAAACCGTTCCGCTGTGCAGTAGCAGCCGATGCACAGGCGAAGGAGGGCCCGCTCATCTCTCGAAAATCCAGTTTTTGGAAGTGGGCGTGGTGGCTGCCCTGCCTTAACTCGTTGGTCCGCGTGGCGAGCGGTGATGGAACACCGTGTGCGAAGCCGCGCTACGTCGAATGTGCTCACCGCTGTAGTCACAAGGTTCTCGGAGAGTGCGCTTCCTTGTTGAGCTCGTCGGCCGCTTGGTTGCCGCATATTCCAATGTGCACTGGTATCCATTGGAGCACAAGATCCCACCCGAGGTCCTGCACTGCTTCGAGCTTTCGCGCGATGCGCGTGCCAATTGGAGGTCTGCGCGAGTCCTGCGCGAGTAGTTGGAGAGCAGCACGTGAGTCCGAGAGAACGGCATCCGACGGAACTCTCAGTTGAAGGAGAGAATCGGCTGCAAGGTCAAGCGCGGCGAGTTCGGTTATCGTCGACGATGCCTCGCAGGCGAGGCGGTACTGATTGTGAAGCTCTAGCGAAGGCACCACACACGCAGCCGCGGCACACACAACCGTCGTTCAACACTGAACCGTCAGTAAAGACTAGAAGTCGCCCCACGAGAAGTTCTTCAAAAATAGCGGCAGTTTCGTGCCGAAGCGCAAACTCTAGCGTCGTTCGCTTGCTTGCCACTCCCGGTAACCGTGTCCGAATCTGCAGAGGGCGATGGTGGCAGGGTGGAGCACTATAGTCATTCACATCCGGTGAGCTCGGGACGAGGGCGTAGAATGACGCAGCGCATTACCCCATCCGTGAGTGCGGAAGTGAGGAGAGTCAGAATACCAGCTGCTGTCCGTGGCGCGAGCGGTTCATACGCTCTATGTGATTTAGCGCTCGAAGATCGACCCGGAGTGACAGCAGCATGTCTCATGCGTCAGCGAGTGTTGGGCCGATTTGACATGATCTGGGCAAGCTGAAAAACTGGCGAATCGCAATACGATGCGCTGCATCCAGTGTCTCCTAGTTGGAACGCGTAAGCACCGCGAGAGGAAGGCCATACAGAATGCGCACCGCCGCCATTCCGTTGTAGATGCGGATAGCTAGGAACGGTGTACATCTATTGCCGCGAGCAAGGAGCGCTCGAGTGGTGGAGGCGACCCTTCGCGCGTTTTGAAGCTGGTCGCTGACCGCTGGTGACCAGTCGAGGCGTTGGTCCAGCTGCACTCCGAGGTAGGTCACTCGCCTCTTCCAAGGTATGAGGATTGTTTTGAGAGTGAACTTCATGGTGTAGCGCTGGGCGCCATAACTGGGGTGGTGCAGCATCGCCTCCGTCTTCGCCGGTGAAAGCCTCATCCCCCTGCCCGTGATGAACGCGTCAATAGAATCCATGACGGTTTGGACACTGGTGCGAATACACCGGGCACTGGGCACAGGTCCCGTCGAGAACACCGCAATGTCGTCCGCGCAGACCACCACGCGCACTTCATAGAGAAGAACACGGGGAATGTAATCGTCGATGTCGAGATTGAACAAGAAGGGGCTAAGTACACTGCCCTGCAAAACACCGACACTCACGGGACGCAGCTCACTATTGGCTTCACCGACGTGCACACGCATGGTTCTGCCACCTAGGAAGGAAGCGATAAACGTGAAGAGGAGACCGGTCACTCCGAGATCACGCACCGCGTTCAGGATGGTGGCGTGTGACAGGGAGTCGAAGGCCACCTTGATGTCTAACAGGATGAGGTACCCGGCCTCTTCTTTTTGCTGTGCCTCCTTTAGCGTTGCGATGACGTCGGCAAGGGCGTCGGCAGTGACACGCGAACGGCGGAAGCCATACTGCGAATGCGAGAAAACATCCAACGCCTCGGCAATCCATTCAAGTCTCCTCAGTGCCATGGCCTCGAAGAGCTTGCCCGCTGCGGAGGTGAGGGAAACAGGGCGATAGGACGCTGGCTCCGAGACGGGTTTGCCCTTCTTGAGCACGGGAACGACGATGGCTTCGCGCTACTCTTGCAGCACTATCCTCATGCGCCCCACATTGTTGGAGGCGGCCAAGAGCACTGGGAGCGGGGACTGATCGATGTTGCGAAGCATCTGATATGCCACGCCGTCAGCGCCGGGCGCTGAGCACCGTTTGCGCGACGCCAAAGCCAGGCGCAACTCCCCGAGAGTGAAATCCTCAGTGCATAAAGTGCGTACTTGATTGCGCATGCCGGTGGTGAGGAAAAAGCGGCGAGGTTTGTACCACTCTCGGCGATGGTGCAGTGGAAGTTGGGGAACCTCGGGCAAGCTTTCGGGAGCGCTGAGGCGGAGGGTGTCAGCCAGTAGCTCGGCCAGTGGCTTGCAAGTGAGACAGTGTGCAACTGCAATGGTGAGGGCTGGGAAACGTAACTGCACGGGGCAGAGGACGGCAGTGAATATCCTCCACGCACGCGCGGAGCGTCGCGAGTCGTCCAGCGTGACGCATAGACTGCCCCAGGAGTGGTCGCGTCTTTGTCGTGCGTGTCGGCGACACACGGCGTCAAGGCGATTATAGTGTCTCAAGAGCTCCTTGCGGTTACTTTTAGTCTCACGGCGCTGGAGCCTCCGGTGAGCCGCGCGTAGATTGAGAAGCTTCATGTCTGGAACTGGTTTTACCAATGGCACTGTGCACTTGCGTGAGGCCGCTTCGACGCAGCGGGGGACGTGAGAAAAGTAGGTGACACCGGAAGGTGGGGAGGCAGCCGACAGTTGCCGAAAACGCGGCCAGTCAGTAACAGTGTGTGTGCGCGTGCCCGCGCGGCACCGATTAAGTGGCTCTAGGTGGAGGGGGGTAATGGTCTGAGCCCCACGTGTCTGCCTCCCTCTTCTGTTCGTACCGGCAATGGCCACTCACAAGTGAGATGTCTATGGCACTGCTCTTTACGCCGCGACGGACGAAAGTCTGAGAGTCCGTGTTTATAATAAGCAAGCCTATCCCAGCAATGGTATCCAACAGGTTTCTTCCTCTACAGTCTATGGTCACTCCCTCAAGCCTTATGGTGCGAGTTCAAGTCTCCACAAAATGCACAGTCACCTTGTAGGTGTCGCACCAAACTGGTCATGAATGCCGTGTCCCACCTGTGGACAGGATGAACATAAACACACGCCACTGCCGTGTCGCACTGCCCAAGACACACTTTAACCGCCACGCATTCAACCTCACTGCACAAAGTGTCAGAAACATCAACAGTGCAATGTGCGAGTCTATTGCGCACGTAGATGCAGGCGTAAGAGCGGGCGGGAGGATGTGTTGGGTGGCAGCACACATCTCCGACGCAATCGCGCACTTGACACCTCGCTGTAGAATGGTAGCTCGAGTAAGCAGTAAGTCTACATTCGCTTCCGCGTACATAAGCCTCCTGTAGTGCGACGATGTCGTACTCGTTCAGCCGCAAGTACTCAGCGAGCTCACTGTGACAGTGGCGCAAAGAACGACAGTTCAACAGAAGGATGCGTGGCCGCCATGCACAGTTTTTACTCGCCATGCTGTGTCATAGCTTGTTGCGTAGCCAGTGCTGCTATACAAAGCGAGCGAACCAGACAGTCGCGAGGGAGGAAGGCCAACGCGGCACGAACTGCGGCCGCGAGCACCGAGATCGCCGAGGCGTTTTCTGGAGCGGTGGTGGTGTTCGTTGATGCACGAGCAGTAGAGCCACCAGCGGCCGCCGCATATGAAAACCCCTCTCGAGTGGCAGAATTCTGTGCCGTGGGGTTGTTCTTACGGCAAACGCCTCGTGGCGTGTCATGGGGCGGGCCGATTGCGCGTGGACCTCTAGTAGCTGACGCTCTTGTTGCCAGCGAGGACAGCGGGGTTCTGTGGCCAGATGGGTGGCGCCACAGAATATGCAACGCGGGCGCTGCGCGGTGCAATCGGCACGCAGATGTGGCCCGCCACAGCGCACACATCTTTCATGTGCGGTGCAGGTGATGTCCGTGTGGCCGTAGCGACTGCACCGTTCGCACTGCACAGGACGAGGCCGGCGAGCGTGGATCAGGCGTCGTTGTTTGTAAAGTACGATGTCCTGTGGAGGTTTCCGTCCAGAGAACATAATGACGACATTGCGTTCGGATTGCGTGCATTGCAGAACAGGGCGCTGCGTTGGATGTCGTCGCGTAGTTCCTCCTCCGTGAGTGCTGGATCGACGTTGTGGATTACTCCACTGCAGGTGTTGGTTGACGCCTGCTTGGCACGCACGGGAATCTCGCAGATGTCGAAAACTGCGAAGAGGGGTGCAAACGGTGCTCCCGCGGCAATGTCGACATAATAACATTATGGCCGAAGTTAATTCACATGTGGTGTGCTCCCTCAACTGCCGCTAATTGTGCGGGGATCGCCTCTTGTGTCGCAGACCGAAAGGAGTTTTTCGTGGTGGTATGTCTGTAGAGGACGGTCTCCAGCTGGAAAGTGCACCCAGGTCTTGCAGGTAGCTTAGAGGGTTGGGTATAGTATTGGGTTGAAACTGCAGGTTTTTGTACCACCTGGTTCTTCTGCCGTGTGTTAGTGGTATAAATCTGTGGTTCGCGGAGTTTGGTGCCGTTTGGAGCTCGCGTGGGTGGCAGTGACAGAAATGATTCCCCAGGGCGGCCCCAGCACACAGCTGTTGCGAGCAAGGGGGCACGGCTGCGTTTATTGAGATGCGCTGGAATTGTTTACACCCCGGCGTAGCTGAGTAGACTATTTTGAAAGAGGTGTACTCTTGACCGCGAGGAAAACTTGTTTTTTTCCCCGGCTTGTGGGGTAGAGATGGCTGCCTTTCCAGGTGTCCCTGTGTAGTCAGTCACCAAAGGGGAGGAGGAGCCCTGCTCCTTCTGTTCCGGGCTGGTTTCTTCTACAGAGGTATTGGGAGAGGAGGGCGGTGTGTCGTGTGACCACGATAGGAGGAGGGGGACGACGATGTTTGAGTGATGGGGGAAGAACCACTGCTGGCTGCATCGCTCTTTTGAGGGGAGGGAGACAGCTCACATCCCGTCTTTTCTTGGTAGCCAACGTCATTACTGCTGCTGGCCTAAATTTCTGTCTCCTGGCACGGAGACCGGTTCTGCAGGATGGTGGGCGGCCCTAAAATGGTGGCGGCGGCTGTCTGCCTTCTTGTTACTGGGCACTCGGTAGGAAGTTTCTCGCCCTTCATGCCCGGAGCCTGGGACCAGCGTTGCTCGCGGTCTGCTGCAGAGGTTTGGACAGAAGGCTCGGGGCTGCCTTGAGTCTCGCTGCCCTGGTACGTGCGCTGGAGGTAGGTGAGGGACGCGGTGGGTTTGGTTGGCCGGCCGTTCCTGTATGCAAGGCCTGTGCCGCTGTTTCGAGCAGTAGGTCGCAGGCCTTGGCTCTTTTCGCCAAGTCGAGGGCATAACCTACAAGAAGCCTCCAGACAGGCCATACGCCATTAGCGATGGGATTGAGGGCCCGTCCAGACTGGTGCCATAGAAATAAAGTAAACAGTGACAAAAAGGAAAAAATGGGGATTGAGAAATGACATGCTAAACCTTGAAGCCCTAAAAAGGGCTGCACTCGAGAGGGCTATTTCAGGTTTACATTCGAAAGCTGCGCTACGCCTTCGGTATCAAGCCGGAGTCGTGGCGAGCACGGACTACTGCATCGGCCGCCGGTGAAGCAAAGAATGTGTTTTCCGAAAAATAAAGGCTGCTAGTAGAAATAACGGTTTAAATTGTTTCTTCTGCGCCATGCGACTGTAGCTGTCAAACAACTAACCCTTAGGTTAGCGTCGAACGAGGCCGAGGCACACAGAAACGGCGTACGGCACGCCCATGAATTGCGAGCACCATGAACCTCGATTTAGAACAGTCTCGTTTTTCAAGACTATCGTTCCGTAGCTGAAACTGTGGGGAAAGCAGACACCGATTTCTTTGCAAGCAAAAGTTATTGAGGACGTAAAGTGCACAGCAGCAAGCATTTTGCGATGGCCAGCTGTCATTCATCATAAAGCTGTGCCGTACTCGTGAGTGAGGCCTAGCGGTTGAACGTGGTAGCGGTGGTGTGACGGTTTCGCCGGCGCTGCGGAATACACGCGGTTGAAGTGTTTATGCACGGCTGCGCGGGCTTTGCGTACGATTTAGTTCATCTTACGGATTCACACAGAGTACGGATACCGGAAATTCAGTTTATGTGACTGGGCACCAGCTATTATTTACGGTTCACTATATTTCAAAAAAGTACTGAATATTACGTGAGTTTATAATGATAGGCGTGTGTGTTGCAGAGTTTACACCAGGCCACCGCAATTTTATGCCTACGTCATGAATTTGCGTTGCTCAAATACTTGTAAAAGGAGAGTCCCGCTAGGGATACATGGGAGGTCAGAATACGGTGCCAACATAAAGTCAGCGAAAGTAGTGTGACTGGGCTTGCGAGTGGCCAGATGTGGTCAGCGTGATTGCTATAATAATAATATAATGTTGTGCGCATACGTGTGTATGTCTAATCATTATTGTGTGCTTCGAAGGTAAATCAATTAAGGATGCGCATTAAATGGTTGTGGACGTGCTTTTTTACGTAAAAGTTTGCTCCCATAATGACCTTAAAAAAGCTCTCTGATGGATGCAAATCACCACTTTTTCCCGCCCATACTGACGAGAAAACGTTTCCAGATGGATGTATATAAAACCTCCCTTAAATCCATCTAAAACCCCGTCCTATTGGGGAGTAGATTTTTTAGCTCCTCCGGACGCTGTTTTTAGAACCTCCATCGCAGCGCATGCTCTAGAGGACAAGTCATCTACTTCCATCTCGGCTCATTTCTTTTTATAGTGTGGGTAACTTCTTCAATTGACTCGATTGGTCCCCCCTTCCACCGAGGCTTCGTAATATATAATGAGGTTGTTCTTTGTCTTTGTCTTCTCTAGATCGTCTTTCTTTAAAGTTAGACGATCAAACGTTTTCTACAGGTCATAAACTGTGCATGTGTAATCGCACACAGTGGATGAAAGGCAGTCCAGTTTCATTTCAATTGATGCCAGCTGTAGCGTTGTATGGTTCGTCATGGTTTGAGTACTTGAAGTCGTATTGATTTCTTTCATGCCCTTCATTAACAGCTTCCGCATTTCTTCCGTCTTAGGACCAGGGTTTTCCTCTAGGTCACCACAACAAATCAACAAGTCAATAAAACAATGATATGCAGCAAGCATATTTGGAAGCAGCGACTTTGGGCACAGTACACTGCAAACCTTTTCAAACTCTTAAGGGTGAATTTTTGAATAAATTACCCATCTTACACCTGATTATTCCTCTCAAACTTATCCAAACAGGTCTAATTTATGGAATTACACCTTTTTGTACACCCATTTTTCATATTTAGGTGTAGTAGAGGTGTATGTTCACAAACTACACTCAAAAGTGTTTCCATGAATGCTCTCAACTATATACATATCATATATGTATATAGTTGAGAGCATCAATACATATCACATCTGAACAGATGCAATCAAACCGCAGGCTAAGTTCTGGTGAAAAGGTCAATGTTCCGTTATTTGTTTTCATTTTCCGTCTCATTGCACCAAATACATCGTGCTATGTATTATATTTATTAGAACACCCCCTATTTACATTATTCAGAGGGTTCCTCACATGTTCAACGACCCCATTCATGGGTTGAATTCTTGGGATTCTTACTAAAAAACATTTTGCTGCCACTCATGCCCTCTCATTCCTAATTCTCACAGAGACATCAGTAAAAAAGAATATGTTGCGCTTAAACTTAACATGAAACGTTTACACATGGTTTCCGACAAGCTATCAAGCGCGCTTTCTCATATGAAATCAAACTGAGTTTTTCTTACCAGAGGTCTTGGTTTATTTACAATGGGTGTCCACATATTTCCTCACACTGAAGTATCTAGCATCACCACACAATTGGCTCATTTATTCAGTGAGTTATATTTATATCTATGAACGAGGATCAGTTCGAATTGAATGTTTGCAGCATTCACATTGTCATGGAACTTGGCATGTTTACAATTAACAAGCTAAGCTTACTCTGATGCCGCTACTGTGCACGCACGCCGCGCCATAGGACAAGCTTGGCGTACATCCGCTAAGCACAGGTGAACTCGTCCGATGGGACGCACCACTCTGTCGGCGCTCACTGCTCTTTTTTATTTCCTTGATATGAAGGCTTGCGCGTAGTATAATATACACGTGAACGATCGCAGACAACACTAGCGCACTGTAACAGTGCCACAGGAATGGAGAGTAGTTGACTAATTGCAGCATTGTAATTGACAGTTCTTACTATGGCGTTACAATGCACTGATAATCACACATTCGTTTGCTCACACAAATTTTAAGACTTGAAATAAAAGCAAGCGTCATTCATACTTTGTCTGTAAAAAAGCATAGTCTGCAGGTTCTTGCTGAATGGCAGAGTGGTATTTAAAAGAAGCGGTAGCACAGCAGGGGTGTTGCTAGGATTTATGCATGGAGGGGGTTAGAAAGAGAAAAAAAAGGGGCCTGATCCATCTGTATGTACATTTTTGCCTGTGGTCGCATACGTGCGGATCTGTATCGAGAGCTTTCTTTTTTTGTGAAATGGGCCTAATCCTGACCCGAAAGAAGCTCAAACGGCACTCAATTGGCTCATACATACTATCATATCTCTCTAACACAGTTATAGTAAAACATTATTTATAATTATTACTGTTCTGAAAGAACGGTGATAGCATGTATATGCTAAGGCAGCGTTAGTGGAGCTTCTTTCGCTTCTATATTTGCCCGATATTGAATAAAAATGCTCCTCAAACGATCAAAAGAAAAGAGGTGGAGATGTGTAAATAATAAAACAACCTCCCCTCCACCTTTTCATAAGTTTTTATTTATACCTATGTTGCGCAACTAACAAATTTGGGCTCCAAAATGTCGAAACAACGCCGCAATGACGCCATACTGGGAAACAAGAAATGTGCATGACAGCATGACGGAGGCTACGCATTTGCTGCCTGCACACCTCAGTGGCAAAAGAGACTTTGAAGCTCTGCTAGCAAATAAATGTGTTGTCAAGCATAAAATATTACACTATATCTGGGAGGCTTCACATAGCTTGAAAATGATATCATAAAACGGTGCTGCTATAAGTTTCAGTTTCGGTATTGAGGTCTCGGAGCAACTGCGCATCACCATCGTCAACAGGCAGACTTTGAATTGGGTGGTAACATGTCGTGTGCGTGTTTGCTGCAGGATGACGGTGGTGGATTAGTTTATTATTCACTTTCTTTGTCCAGAATGTGTACTTATACGCCCCGCCGCGGTGGTCTAGTGGCTAAGGTACTCGGCTGCTGACCCGCAGGTCGCGGGTTCGATTCCCGGCTGTGGCGGCTGCATTTCCGATGGAGGCGGAAATGTTGTAGGCCCGTGTACTCAGATTTCGGTGCACGTTAAAGAACCCCAGGTGGTCAAAATTTCCGGAGCCCTCCACTACGGTGTCTCTCATAATCAAATTGTGGTTTTGGGACGTGAAACCCCACAAATCAATGTGTACTTATACGGCTTGCACGGTTTAACTTGCGCTTACAGTGGATACAGTACGTGTCACTGCAGCCTGTGGCACGTCGGCAAGTACAGAACAACTTCGGTGCAGCGGAGTGTGTGGCCTCTGTCAACGGCTTTCATTGAAGCTTGTGCACACCGCAAGCAGAGTGTTTCTGATCAAGCATTCAACGGAGTGTACGCTGGGAGCTACATGAACAACGCTTCTAGATTTCGTGCTATCGCTGAAATGGTAAGGTTTCCTGCATGCGTACAACGAAGTGCAGAAGTGCGTGCTTGCTTGCCAACTCCCGATTTGCCCGCGATACTCGTATTTGCAGGAAGCGACCGTCTCTTGTTGCCGGTAGCTTCATGACCTTTGCTCATTGTGTACTTATCAGCTGCTATGTCTCAACAATCACAGCATTCGTGAACATCGCTGGGGCGCACGGTTAGAAAAAAACGGGGGGAATGTGCCGGGCGCAAAAAGACCTCACCGCGCGCAGCTACGGATGGGAAAAAAAAGGTGGGGGGGGGGTGAGCGGGCCGAGGTGTTCAAAAGGGCTTGTATAATAAAAATTAACACGTCTTATTGGTTTTTGAGAGTAGTCAGTTTTACTCGTGGCCTAAAGTAATCGTTTTTTACCAATAAGCAACCTGTGAAAGATATAATATAAAATTATCCAATGTACCAAATTTATGTAACTGGAGAAGAAATTTAGAGGTGAGCTTCCACAAATACACATTGCTGTGTTTCCAGCACCAGTTGTCATTCTATAGGTGCTGTTAATCATTTTGGATTGCGGCTTGCTAGATGCTTTACACTAGTTTCGCACAGTAGATTGTACATCTATGACGTGTACATGTCTACAAAACGACCCTTGAAAGTAAATTATAAATATTGCTACTTTTCTGTCTGAATTGGTTTATATAATTTTTTGCATCACCCATTGTAGTGGCCCATTGGTTAGGGTATTCTAGCTAAGCAAGAAATCTTGGTATAAACACGGAAATTGGAGCATCCCGGTTTTGACTCAAACTTCTTGGTAGGTGCATTATTCAAGAGAAAAGCACTTTTTTCACCAGAACCATGATGTAGACTCACACATGGCATTGGCATTCGTACACTAATATGTACAGATGCTTGTAAACGTAAAGTGAATAGTAGAGGTAAAGCTGAAGTAACAAAGCTAGAGCTTTTTATTATATGATACATAATATTGTGGTTCTCATTGTTCCCAGTATTTTTAAATGCTTAGATCAATGTTGTGCATGTCTTACATGCAGAATGTTGAAAGGAAAGCACACTACATCTTCTACGATGTACTGGGTGCTGACGATGCAGTGCACTCTTCAACAAAACCTGAAAGCAACTGTTCCGGAATGACGACCTCACTCAAAGGGTTGCAGCAGTGGTAGACGCTAGTCATAGGGTGCGCCAAATATCTTGTACATTTTAGGAACATTCCTCTTATGGGAAAGGCTACATCTCAAGCTATGTGACCTATATACCTTCTTTCTAATAGGAGTATCAGCTTGCCATAAAATTAACAGCAGTGCGTGTAGAAAACTTTGTACAGATGCATACTTTTAATAGAATCGTATGAGAAAGTGGAGACCGCCTTGATGTCTCTAACTTGAAAAGTTGATTCACTAATGGGTCATTCCACGCCAAACATCCCAGCTATTTTAGAATAGTCTCAAATGTATTTGAAAAAATGTTGTGCTGATTTATGCATTAAAAACAGTGAAATGGTAGAATATTTCCGAGAGAAAAAATTTTTTGTCACTTTGTTGCCTTTTGAACTTACCGGAATGTCGTTTCAGGGTGGTTTGTGGAAAGGTATTTTACAAGTACTGCTCCTTGTTTTTATACCAAATTTTGTTTACATGTTGAGGGAAGGTTCTTGTGTAAAGTGTTTGAATCTCAGGATTATTAGTGCAGTTTCACTGGCACATACGCCTCCAAGACTTTACCAATGTGCTTAAATGGGCCGGTTGGTGCTGCATAGTAGACGAAGAAAGTTCAAACGACACTCTTTCCGCACAATAAGGTATATTGTAAACCACTTCAGTGGCCCACTTCGTAAACGTCCACGCATGCTTTTTTTACAGCCTTTCAGCTGCTGAGCATGACTTCCAGTGATGCACAGGCGCAATTTTACTAGTTTCTTAGGGGCGGCGAACTCCAGCAATACTTCATGCCGACTCTCCACCTTTTTATTCTTCTGTGTGACCTTGTGAATATATGGTACAAACAGCTGCTAGTGAGCCCCCGTCCTGTCCATGTGTTTTCTTCGTTTGTGTGGTCGTGGTTTCATCTCGAAATCGACAATGTGATGCATGCATTCATATCTATTTACAGCACATGTTTAATGTCCGCAGCATAATATTACATGCTATTTTCGTATTCATATTTGGTTGTTCAAGAGCACAAAAGCGGCACCAATTGGGTCAATTGGATACAGTTTTTTATTTTCGCACAAAGTCGTTATAAAATGCCCCACCAGCGTAAATATTTTCTCAATATTGTTAATTTTATCAAGAAATATAAAATCCAGTAATCACCGTAATTTTCTGCATCACCATCCAATTGAATAATGCGTGCAGTTTAACGTCCTGAAAACAACCATTTGATTATGAGATGCCTTAGTGGAGGGTTCCGGAAATTTAGACCACCTGGAGTGCTTGTGCACCCCACTCTGAGCAAACAAGCCTACAGGATTTTCGCCTCCATCAAAAATGCAGCCAAGTACCTCTGCCACTAGACCACCGCGGCGGGGCCATCTTCATCCACTCTAACAAAGATTCGCCACCGTAGTTATAACTTTAATTTGACTATACGCTAACCTCACGGCAAAAGAAAACAAGAAGTAGAGCGATTTAAAAGATGTTTTGCACCTCTTTCTCACAGATGCATAATGCTTTTAAATCGTTTTTGCCACATTACATTTTTGCTCTGCGAAAAAGTGCCTTACGATTTGGAAGTGGCTACTAATACTCGCTGTCACAGGACAAAAAATTGCCCGCAGCTTCCCTCGGGGGAACACTGAGGAGGACGCGGAAGCGGTTCCGCCAACAGTTTGGCCGGCGCTGGTCGAAGGGACGTCGATCATTCTGTTTGTGGATTCGTTGGCATTCATTTCACGGTGACTTCGGACGTCGACGCGCCGTACAAACCAACGGACGAGCGGCAACTGAGCGAGCGAGCGCCGACCTTGAGTATATATACAGCGCGACGGCGCATGCGCTGTCAGCTGTCGAATGTTCTCGAAGGAGAAGCGCGCGCGCGGCACAGATGGCGACGGCGCGACGGCGCATGCGCTGTCAGCTGTCGAATGTTCTCGAAGGAGAAGCGCGCGCGGCACAGATGGTGGGTGACGGCGCGACGGCGCATGCGCGCGCGTCAGCTGTCGAATGTTCGAGAAGCGGTGTGGACTGCGCGGACGGCGCACTACAAGGCGCGAGTATAAGATGCTTCCGCATCTAATAATATTTTTTGCCCTTTGCTACTCACGCATGCAGAAGCCATACAATAACGAGTACTAGTACGAGTGCTGGCCGTCTTTCAGAGTGATGTTTTTGCGGCCTCAAGAAACGATAAAAAATCGTACGCCACTTTTTCTTTCTTTTCACCACAACCTTGAACTTGTTCTTTACAATTCTCTCAAATTTGCGGGTCGCCTGTCAAACAGTTTGACAAACTCGGCAAATGCTATTGTGAGTTTTGACATTTTTTGTACTGTGGGGCAGTTCAAAAGACTGCTTATTGATATAGCTGCGCTCGTATATTTTGAATGATTGAGCGGATGGTAAATATTTTCCACATTTGTTTGGTTCAGTCTAATTTATCGTACTACTGTAAACTTGAAGCCTTGAAGCTCCGTCACAGTGGTCTGGTGGCTACGGTACTCAGATGCTGACCCACAAGTAGCGGGATCGAATCCCGGCTGCAGCAGCATTTACGATGGAGGCAGAAATGTGGTTGGCCCGTGGGCTCAGATTTGGGTGCTCGTTAAAAAACAACAGGTGGCCGAAATTTACTGAGCCCTCCACTACGGTGTTCTCATAATCATATGGTTATTCAGGGACGTTAAAACCCACATATCAGTTAGTACTGTAAATTTAGCATTTCAGACTGAAAATGCTGCAATTGTTATTCTTGAAACCTGCTCTAAAGTTAAGCTTTCTTCCTGGAAAAGCAAGATATATTGCTCCAAATTATTGCTGCAGATCTTATATTGGCTGTTCCGCCTCTGCTAGCTTTAAGTGGTTACTCTATCACCCCGACTTGTGTGATCATCTTGTGGTCTTTGATGTTGCATTGTTTCAGGGTGACAAGTTATTATGTCATGCGTTTCATAATTTACATCTTTACATAAACCATTCTGCATGGTTAGTATGTAGTGACACTGTTAACTCATTGTAGTTTTGCCTATTGTTTTCACTCCTGTTTTGTTTCTCCAGTATTCTATTTGTCTGAACGCACAAGGGTTTTTGTGAAATGAAAGTGTCATTTCAAGACTGTATTTTCCTTATATTCAATATATTACTACTATCCTTGAATAGTATGCATAAGGCATGCCTCAAAACATGCAAACTGCGGCAATTGCAGTGTGCTTTGATATAATATTTCGGTATATTGGAGAAATAGGGCATGCTGCATTGCACTCTTCCTGCTGTTTGTATGCTTCACTGCACTGTACTCTTGTGTTGCATTGAAGCATGTTAAAATTAGATCTTCATTTTCAAGTTCAAATAAAGGCTCTTCTGTCGATATGCGTGTCTTGGTCGTTGGAGTTTCATGCCATACCATTGACGTCTGATTTCCAGTCTTCTTTTGTAGCAAATGGCATTCTGCTCTGCACACTTGACAAGGGTATTAGATTAAGCTACAATTCGTCTCTGAAGCGTGTATTCGCTCTGTGTCTAATAAAATAGAGTGATTTCAATTATTGCTATGAGATGACTTAGTGAACGTTGTGTTATGTGTGACGGCTCATTTTACGTGATGCCTTCGCATTCAGCAAGGACTACGTTCTTATTTATTTATTTATTTATTTATTTATGATACCTCAAAGGCCCCTAAAGGAAGGCGTTTTACATGAGGGGGGCATATCTAGAAAAATAGCTCTTCTAAGATGCGTTTGAAGATGGCTTGGTTGGAATGAAGCACTGACTTAGTGTTAAGGTCATTCCTGTCCCTTGATGTCTGGTTGAAGAATGAGGAGGCATGGTAGACAGTGTGGGCTTGAGGGGGTACACGGTCTTTTTGTGGTTGGTCCGGCTTGAGTGGCTGTGTGCGGGAGCAATAAGATTGGCTTGGGGTGACTTGTGATTGAACTTATGAAAGAGAGAAAGGCGGGTGACTCGACGGTGCGATACAAGGCTGGGAAGGTTGACTTGGGATTTGAGTTTCGATGAGCTAGAGTTGTAGGAATAGTCCGAAAAAATGAAACGTACAGCACGATTCTGTACTGACTCAAGCTTGGTAACGTGATTATGTTGGTATGGGTCCCACAAGGCGCATGTATATTCGACCTCCCGCCTTACTAAGCAGCATTACGTTAGAAGTTTGACTGAGGGGGCTGCTAATCGGATATTATGCCGCAGAAAAGCAAGAACGCGATTAGCAGAATTTGTTATACTGGTTATGTGGATGTGTCATGATAGGTCAGAAGTGAAATTAATTCCTAAGTACTTGTAGGTGTTAACAGGGAATATTCAAGAGCCTTTTAATATATAATCGCGAGCCGGGTATGACTTCTTTGAATTAAAAGAGAGGAGGGAGGCTTTTGATGCGTTTAATGACATAAGCCACTTGCAGCACCAATCTTCAATTTGAATGAGGTCAGATTGTTGGGATAAAACGTCGTTATTATTGTTACTAGGGCGGTATAGCACGCAGTCGTCCACAAACAATCGTATCCCGGAAGAAATGTTAGTTGTAAGATTGTTAATGTATATGAGAAAGAGCCGGGGTCCAAGGATCGTTCCCTGAGAAACCCCGGATGTAACAGGTGTGAGAGAAGAGGAGCGTTTGTTGACGTAGACAAATTGCTTACGGTTACGCTGAAAATCACCTATCCAGTGAAAAACAAGATTAGAAAGGTTTAGGCGAGACAGCTTTAGGAATAGGCGGTTATGGGGTACTTTATCAAAAGCCTTTTCAAAGTCCAAAATTATTGCATCAACGGGAGTGTTAATATGAAGGCTAGAACTGATGTCGTTAATGAAGACAGATAGATGAGCGTCACAGGAAAAGTCCTTCTGGAAGCCATGCTGACTGGGATGAAAGAAATAACAGAGCTAAGAAAGTTCGCTAGAGCTTTATACGCCGTGCTTCATATATGCACCGTAAAAGCAGTGTTAGAGCGAGGATTTTCGCACTACGGCAGGAGCCCCTACAATAGGACATCTGCACCTTGAAGGTGTAGCTAAAGGGTAAGCTTTCTAGTGCTTCCAAGGGTGCCTACTGGAAGGGGGTAGCACTTGAATTATGGTATTTTGCGCACGAGGGCTGAGGCGCAATTCTGCATAAACACCACCACACCCTTTGATCTTTTTGGGTGAATTACACCCCTGCCCTACTTGTGTTATGGTGTAATAACAAGATTACACCTTCACGCCCTTAAGATTACTTGAGTGTACACCGCTTTTACACCCTCACTTCCTTAAGGCAACTTGGGTGTACATTTGCTTTTACACCTCCCAAAAGTGTTTGTACCCTAGGGTGAAAGTCAGGCAATACACCCATTGCTAGAGTTAACTAGCTCAGGCCGACCTCTCTGCCTTCTAATAAATTCTCATTAACTCACTAACTCAATGCACCTATTGTATAGGTGTTATCCTGCTTGTTACACTCATTTCGTGGGCAGTAGGAGTGTGACTTATAGACACTATAATACACCTATAAGGGTGTAATTTGGTTTTCAGTGTAGAAGCAAAAGACACAAGCTATTGCTTTTGTACCACTATACTGAATGGTTGTCTCTCATCTGTACAAAGAACAAAAAGGGGTGTGATGAATGTACGTCCAACGTGCCTCCACCGTGCCCACTGGCCCAGTCAGCCGCGGCGATTGTTCTTATACCACATTTATTCGAAGCGTGAGTGAGGGTGGTGCCAGTAGTCCTCCGAATGATGTAATACAGATTTGCATCTCCAGATCAGCCACGCTGATTTTCTGTGTCATTATGTGTTAGTCTAAAGTACATTTTGTCACATCCAGCTCATTACGGTTGACTCGTGAGTCACCTGACAAAAGAGTCAAGGTGATGGCAAGCACGGTTTGTAGAAAGAACAAAAAGGTGTTTGATGAATATACTTTCTTATGGCCTTTACTCTGCCCACTGGTGGATAATTTTGTTTTTAGGGCCACCCGAAGTAATCTGAATCTCTTTGACACACTTTCTGAAAGCGTAGTGGTTGACCATATGAGATCGCCATTTTGCAGTGCTCTGGATGTGAACTTTCAAAATGTACGTAGCATTACCTATCGGTAGGTTTCCTGAAGAGTTTTGTTGTCAGTTGATTAGCACGTATAGAAACTGTGACTTCACAAAAATTGATTACGAGTATAATTAATTACTGATAATTGAGTATTATTCTAAAAAGAAGGTTGGATAAGCGCATTTAAAGTTTACAATGAATGACAGAAGTTCTGATTCCCCATGCTGCCATATTAATAATACATAATGAACTTAACGCCTATAATACAACGGTTTGGTGGCACACGTGCCTAATAATTTATCTTCGAGCTAACTCATGAATATGTTTGTGTAGCTTGGTCTTATTTTTGTACCAACAGAGGTACCACTAACCTGCACCTAATGCGCACCATAAAATTTGGAATCGTTCAACGTTAGGATTCGCTCTGGTAGCGTCCTTAGAGTAGTGCTGTCCATAACTTTGTTGGAAACTTTGTCTTCTTAAGCCTGCTTTACTGCTTGAGTGCCACCCATGTGCGGGATGTTCATGTAGAGCGAGGGCACGTCTAGTGTCACAAGTAAAAAACCTGATGGAACGTTGAGGTCAATGAGATTCAGGAAGAAAAATAGTTGGTATCTTCAAGGTATGAATTGAAAGTGGGCGGCATGGCTTTAACGAGAGTTTCTACATAGCTAGACATTGGTTCAGTGACGGTGCCAATTGCAGACACATTAGGTCGACCAGGATTATTTGGCCGATAGGTCAACCTGGTTTGCTGCCCTCTGGTGCACGCATGCACATTTGTCGCATGCGGAGCGCACACGACCAAATCAAATCACAGCATATCCACGGACTAAATCATGATGAGTGAGGCGAAGCATTCGTCAGTCCGTCTGCCCATGCGGCCGTCCGTCCGTGCGTCCTTTCATACATGCGTCCATCCGTCCGTCCTGTGCATTCGTCAGTGCGTCCAGCCATGCTTCCATCCATCCGTCCATGCGTACTTCCGTGCATCTGTCCATGTGTCCGTCCTTCCATCCATGCGTTCGTGCGTCCGTTCATGCATCGGCTGTCTGTCCGCCAGTCTGCACGTCTGTCAATTTATCCGTCTGTTTGTCTGTCTGTTCATCCATGCTTGTGTTCGTCCATGTAGTGAGCACTTTAAGTACTGCTATCTCGAATAGTTTTCATCATATATTAACCATATAGAAGTACGCCATCCAGCGGACATTTCAAGGACTGAACGAGAGGTGGCTACCTACTGCTACTGCGCCTACTACTACATATATGGTGGACGCACGACCCACGGCATAGGGAGCTTCGCCCTCAAGTGAAAGCGCCCCTAGCGTAAGTATAACATTTTATTTTACTTGTTCATCACAAAACTATAATGACACCCTCAGTTTTATAACATTCGCATTGGTTTATTCCACAAAACACTACGACCATTGTTGAATCCTGGAACAAGCTGGCTACGTCCTACATACTTCGAGGACGATCGTCCCATGCCTTCTAGTGTTTCGCCCCTAAAATGCTTCGAACTCGATTGGGACCCCTCTTCGATACCGGCTGGAGCCAAGCCAGCCATGGCCAAGGCTTGCTGAAAGCGTATGCTAGTGATCTTGCTTACATTGAGGCCATCCCTTGGTCGGGCAATGATGCGAAATGTATCTCTTGGCAATAGAGGGAGCTCCGAAGCAGCGGTGATGCGTCGCGTCACGCCACTCGGTGCATCGGTGCAACCGCTGTCTCTCCGTCTGCCGCGCGTAAAGCTACCGTCTTTAGCCAAAGAATAGGCCTCCCTGTTCATGATGGGCTGAAGGCACTTATGCCACCTTTCATCTCGGGTCGCATCCCTTGTCTTGAGAAATCTTCTTCCACAACTTTCATCCTGAGAATGAAGGCCTACATGTGCAGGAGTAGCCCTAAGCCTACCCATGTAGGCTCACCTTGAGAGGCAAAGCACGGTAGCATTAGCTTGACCATGGCGTGAACGACAATTCAAGCACTCACAGAAAGTCGAAGAAACCTTCCATTCACAAAATTTCTCTTAGTGCGGCTGCACACAACTGCTATTCTTCCTCTGCCTGCGCAATGTCGCGTGCTCACCTTTCTACTTTCATGTAGTTGTAAAGTGGAACATTCTTCTCTGCGACATCGCTTCTATCAATCACTCATCTGATTTCACGCATGGAGTGTGTGTGTGTCTGTGTGTGTGTGTGTGTGTGCGCATTTCTTTCACCATTAAAACTTTAGGAACTTGCTCACCAAAAAGTGGCTACTTGGGCTTGGGCTTCTTATGCTTGTGCTTTGTCCGGCGGTGTCGGCGTGTAAACCAGTGTTGCCAGTGTACGTTTTTCCGGTCGCCACTCAAGATCACCGCTCCGGTCGCCTCTCCGGTAATTACAACAATGCTGACTAGGAAGCGTGCCACCACCGAAGACGTCGGTTTTCGATGGCTCTTTGGTTGGTGGTTCTTCCGAGTCCTGGCGCAACCTACAACAAGAGATGCGCCATGAAACGAACGGTACCTAGTCTTTGAAATAAAATTGTTTTACCAGCCGAATATGTTTAGATAGAGCTGTTCCTGTTCCATCGCCTCCTCGTGACTACGGGCAGTTTGTTCTCGTCACTTCGCAGGCACGGCAGAAGGAGACAAGTTTGTATGATGAGTGGTACGCACGGCTTTCGATACACTCCTAAGTTCCCTCACCTGTCTGGTCTTCATTTCGTCGAAGAACGCCTGATAGATCCAGGTCAGCTATTTATGAGCGTTAGCGCAAATTTAATGGCTTTTATGTTTTGTTAGACACAAAATAAATAAGAAAAAAAGGCAGATCCCAAGTGCCTGGGAATCGGCGTAATGCAAAGCCTACGGAGAAAAGGGGACCGTATTGCAGTTTTTTTATTGAGCGACACGTCCTTAAAGGAGGCTAAATATATGTACAAATCCTGAACGCACAGACATACGTTGAAGAGCTGCAGATATTTATATAACCTGTTGTTTGCCCTTGCGCAACGATGCCAACTGAAGCATGCGTATCAGTGACACCAGAAACTGATATGAAGCGCCGATGCTCACGACGATGCTGGCTCTGAACACTGCTAGATAAATCAACGTCAGCGCATGGCACCTAACTAAAATTGACGTTAACCCGACATGACGACTGTATGAAAGCAGTACATGTGTATTGTTTATAAAATTGGGCAGGCGATGCTGCAACTACTATTGACGTTTCACGAATATTAGTGTCTATATGAAAAGTAGTTCCGGGACCTGGCGCAGATCTGTAGTAAAACTCGTCATTTCCCTGCACAATGCTTGGTTCGATTCCAGCTGGGACCCTACACCGATTCTTTGTATTCATCAGGTCGACGCTACCGGTGTCGGGTATTTCTGAACGCTCGTGCGTTGAAATTGCCCATGTGTGTTCTCGTCGTTCCTGAGTAGGTGCTATTTGCCAATCACCCGTGGCACATACCCGCATACCAGTGGCATGTACCCGCCCGCGAGTACGTGCTACTGTCTGGCGGGAAAGGCTTGACGACGTACGGGACGAGATTGTGATTATCAATGTCACGACCAGCGCGTCATCTTCTTCAAACCATCTTACCCTCCCATGCTAATTTTGGTTCACGCCAAGTAAAGGGGGTGACCACGAGAGTACCTAATGGTAAGCGGCTGGATAGATGGATAGATAAATAGATAGATAGATACGCTTGCAGTCGCCGAAGTTTATCAACAGACAAAAAGTGGACAGCCTTTAGAAGTGTGTGCGTACTTGGTGCACCAAACGTTTTCGAACTTGCTATACACCCACTACGTGGCTTTCAGGAAACAAGCGCAGTAGCATGTGTTCTTTTTGTAGTGGGCATGGGCTTTAAACCACGAAGTAAACATGATGTTAACATGTTCTGACACCCGACTTCAGTGGCAGCTTGAACCATGCATTAATATTACAATATTTCATGTTGAAAATGGAAGCATGTATACAGGACACGTGTGTTCGTAAAACATGAAAGCTACTTTGACTGCATTTACAAGCACATGAAGTTATTTTCCCTCTGTTCACAAGCAGAGGCATGGCGGTGTGGTAGAACACCCGCTCGCCGCGCAAATGATCCTGGTTTGGTCCCCACTCTGACCCAGGAGTCTTTCATGATTTAGCTTATTTGCATCGTTCTCGATTTTTTGGTCACGCATAAAATGATGATTATTCGCTGACAACCGATGACACCGAAGCCGACGCTGATTCCCAAATTTCTGCGAAACGAGCTTTTTTTACGATCTAGCGTTAATAAAGCCAGGGAAGGCATAAGGAATGTTGTTATAAGTGATTTTAAGGTAAATGAGAAGAAAGTGGAAGAAACAATAACTTGCCACCTAGAAGATCCGAACCAACGACCTTCAATTAACGCGTTCGACGCTCTCCCAATTAGATACGGTGGCGGTTATCCCCTTATCCACTCTATGGGGTATATATATGCGTGAAACGTGAGAGCGTCAGCCAGCGCCACCTGTTGTCATGGTGGTGAGTGTGAGGCACTCCTCTTACCTTTCGGGTGTCACGTAGAACGTGATCTTATTACGAGATTGCAGCTGACCAACAATCCCTAGCATACCACATCAAGGCATCGATTCCGCCAGAACGAAATTTTCGCTATAAATAAAAAAGTGGAAATTTAAGGGGTCCTTTTTTGTTAGACACAAAAATAATGAGAACTAACAGAAAATAGTACTAGGGAAAGCATAGGCGACGATGTTATAAGCAATTGCAACGTAAATTAGAAGAAAGAAAGTGAATGACAACTCCTGAAGCTGCCCGTGTGCTCGAGCCAAGGCCTTGAGCCCGCACGTGAGTTTCTCCTGGAACATTCCACACGGATATTCCGCGAAGACTCCACAAGAGTGCTGATAAGGGAAACGTGAGAAAGCTCGCATTCCACCAGTCAATCGCGCAATCTCGCTAAAAGCATTTTTCCGATGGAGGCGGAAATGTTGTAGGCCCGTGTGCTCAGATTTGGGTGCACGTTAAAGAACCCCAGGTGGTCTAAATTTCCGGAGCCCTCCACTACGGCGTCTCTCATAATCATATAGTGGTTTTGGGACGTTAAACCCCACATATCAATCAATCTCGCTAAAAAATATTGGCACCTTATTTGCAAGTTTCACTGCAAACGTCGTCGAAAGATGATAGTCTTGCGTCAGGACGGAGTGAACAAAACGTTTATTTGATGCTCTGCGTGAGAAAATTGGTGAATGGCATTCTCGCGGCGCTGCGTTTGAGTGTCTCGATGCGTGCAGCGAAAGTGACTGAGCGCATCGAGGCACGTTAGACATGAGCGCTATCTGGCAGTCATCTTCGAAAGCAAAGGAAGGCGTGTGCGCCTGTCTCTGATGCGATAAGGTGTAGCACGCCAAGGGACGGGCAGGTGCCACCATGGTGTCGTCTTAGCAAAGCGTTGGAAACACTTGCCTTTTTGAGTATAACGTTGCATTGCAGCGCAGCGTGGTAAGTGCTATGGTCCTTCGAATTGCCTATGTATGCCTCTTCTTGTGTAAAGACATACGTACAGAGTATTAGAGTGCTCTTATTATGCCTCAGATATGCGCAATGATTGAAATTACTTTAAAAAGTGGCCCCGTATCTGCATGTTAATCTGCGAATATCGTCGAAAGACGATAGTATTGCGTGCGGAGAAGGTGAACAAAACATTTATTTGATGTTCTGCGCAAGAAAATCGGTGAATGGTATTCTTCAGGTGCTCCGTTAGAGTGCCTCGAGCGTGCAGCGGAGGCGAGCAAACGCATCAAGTCATGTCACACGTGAGAAACGTGCGCCATCTGGCAGTTTTCTTCGAAAACGAAGCGCATGGCTCTGAGACGGGTGTGCGCGCCTGTTTATGAGGGGATAAGGTGCATAACGCAAGGCGACAGCTAGGGGCCACCACCGTTTCTACTTAACAAAGCGTTGAAAACACTCGCCTTTTCGTGCATGCGTTGCATGGTCAGCGCAGCGTGATAAGCGCTAGGTTTATTCAAATTACTTATGATTGTCTTTTTTATTTAAAGAGGCACATTTTAAATATATACGTGTGGTTATGGTGCCCCAGACATGCGTAATCATTGCTTTTTAATTGACAATCGCACAAGTATGAGTGCTAAAACTTGAACAACATTGGTGAGCACTGCAGATGGGGTTGGCCGTTTCAAGTACCCAATGCCCTTAAATGTGGACAAGGAGACAAACGAGGGCAGACAGGCTGACAGACGAAAATTTTTGCGTCGAAAATCTCAAAGAAAGACTCTCATCTTTAAAAATTGGAAGACGCCTTAGCTTCGCCTTTAGCAGTTGATTGCGATAGCGAAATCCAGCTCCTAGTGCGCCATTCAACCGCTAATTGCATACCTAGTGATATGTTTGTGACATACACACACACACGCACGCGCACACACGTACAGTAGGTTGCCCCAGCGCGCGCGCAAGTGGTACATACAAGTTTTTGATCTAGAACAAGAGTCGCATAGCCTCCCAGATACACGCCACGCGTTTGCGATCTCGGACGCTATAAAGAGTCTTACAATGCCTGATAAATGGTAGCACATTATCTAGCGTCGTGTTTTGCTTGATCAACGCCTCTAGAAAGGCATGGTGCTTTCCGCTAGATGGACATGATTGTCCATTTTTAGAGCTGTTTGAAAGCTTCAGTTTCATTTTAGCGGTGATGGCTGCACTATCGCAGTCTTTGTCGACGTTATTTGAGGCATCCTAAATGCGCCTACAAATCGCCGAATGGCCTCGTTTTTTCGTGATACCCGTCGAAGAAAATGCGTTAAAGGGGCCCTGAAACACTTTTTCCAGTAACCGTGGATTGAATTCACTAGTAGAGCTCATTGCCTCACGAATTCAACACCGCAATAAATTTAAGAATCCGCCCAGTGCGAGTGGAGTTGCAAAGGTTTGGCTAATGCTGCAATTGCAATCTCTCTTCTCTCGCCCCGAAGGAAGCGCTAGAACCTAGGCAGGTAGAAGTAGCAGGGGAAAGGACAGTACATCACCCGCGCCTCGTGGCCTTGAGCACTTTTTTCTTCTTTTTTCTCCGAATGTAAGCTTTTTCAGTGTGATCGCGCGCGCACGCGTGGAAAAATAGCGGTCTCCCGCGGCAATCTTTGTAACGAGCTTTTTCGCTCAGGGAGGATTTTTCGCTCACAGCCAACGGAATCGACGCTGACGGCGAAATTTCTGTGACACGAGTTTTCTAACGCTATAGCGTTTAATCGCCCAAGTATGTACGCTGAAACTTGAGCAATATTAGTGGGCACCGTTAATGGGTTTGGCCGTTTGGGGCTGTTTAGGGTATCATTACGGTGACAAACAGACAATTATGCAAGCAGACAGAGAGAGAGACATACATACAGACATGCATACATACAGACAGACAGAGAGACCGATAGACAGACAGACAGACAGACAGACAGACAGACAGAGAGACAGACAGACAGACAGACAGACAGACAGACAGACAGACAGACGAAAATTTTTGCGTTGAGGTACCCCAAGAAAAGCATCGTTATTAAAAAAGTTGGCCCGAATCTTCATGTTACGTTGCAAATGTCATCGACAGACGATGGTCTTGCGTCTGGAGAGAGTTAACAAAACGTGTATTCGATGTTCTGCCCAAGAAAACCGGTGAATGGTATTCTGGAGGCGCTGCGTTAGAGTGCCTCAAGCGTGTAGCAAAGGAGAACGAGTGCACTGAGGCACGCTAGACACAAGCACCATCTGGCAGTTATCTTCAAAAACGAAAGCATGCAGCCCGTGGAGAAAGATGCGCGCCAGTCTCAGAGGTGATAAGGTGTAGAGCGCAAAGCGATGGGCAGGTGTCACCACCATGACGTCGTTTCAAAGCGTTGGAAACACCTTTTTGAGTATCGCTTTGCATTGTCAGCGCAGCGCGATAAACGCTACAGTCCTTAGATTTACTTGTGGTGTCTCTTCTAGTGTAAAGGCAGATATACAAAACATAGACATGTTGTTATGGCGCCTCAGATATGCGCAATAATTGCTTTTTAATTCTCAATCGCACAACCATGAACACTCAATCTTGAGCTATATTGGTGGGCGCTGCGGATGGGGTTCATCGTTTGGTGCCGTTTGGGGTATCTTTAGAGCAGACAAACAGACGAATGTACAGACAGACAGCCAGACAGACCAAAATGTTTCTGTTGAAGGTCCCCGAGAAAGGCTATTGTCTTTAATAGGCCCAAAAGTCCGAGATCTTCATGATGGACCGGCGGCGCGCACATGAATGCTCCCTACGTTCGCGATTTAGCACGGCTTGGTAGGCTGCCGGAACATCGGTGCGCAGTCGCGACCGGAAGTCTGTCTCGCGTGTACGCTGCTCGAATACTTAGTTGCCTTTCGCTGGCGTCTGCTTCGCTGCATCAGTGGTGACTGGGCCAGATGACAGGCCTTCACGCACCCGCTTTTCTCCTCCGTGTAGCAGTGCATGCGAGAGCGCTTTATCTGAAGTTCGGCAGAGTTGTTGCGATTTTCTGCTGTCCAACAAGCCTACGATAAATAGGTGTCGAACGAGCCTACGTGAAGGCTCCCCACGTGAACTGGAATGCAAGCACCAGCGGCGGGCGGAGATGGCAAATCACGCCGCCAAGATGGTTATGTCCAACGCTTGGAACAATGCGGCGTTGCGGCGTCAATGTTACAAACTGAAGATTACAGAAGCACATTCGCCGGGGTGAACGCCCGCTTTCAACGTTAGTTTCTGCAGCGGCGCCGATAGCTTCTGCATTGCCTTCAGTTGTTGTCGAACCCCAGGACCGCCTGGGGTTCGAGAACAACCACTGTGATTAGCGCAATGCATGATGATATGTGAGGTGTAACGTCCCAAAACCGCCATATGATTATGATAGACGCCATAGTGGAGGGCTCCGGAAACTTTGACCACCTGGGGTTCTTTAACATGCACCCAAATCCGAGCACACAGGCATACAACATTTCCGCCTCGATCGGAAATGCAGCCGCCGCAGCCGGGATCCAAACCCGCAACCTGCGGGTGAGCAGCCGAGTACCTTCGCCACTAGACCACCATGGCGGGGCGATTAACGCATTGCAAATTGTATTTAACCGGTCATTACAATCATTTATGATCATGCGAGGCACAATGTGCGGCATGTGAAATAAAGACTCTGGTAAACGCAAGCCAAACGTCTGTCTAACCCGCTTAACAAGCACGAACTTGCAACCAATATTTGTGAAAGGCTTCAGTTTCACGTCATCTTGAACCCACTGCCAAGCACCCAGGCCACACGTTTCAAAATTTACTGGTCCACGATATTTACTGAGTGCTTGGGCGGCGATTTTTTTATAATTTTTCTAATTGCACACTTTAAGTAACACCCCAGATTGGAGCCTTTAAGAAAAAAAAGAAGAATTGATTGAATCGTTTAAAATCACAACTCCTTGGCCAACATCAAAATTACCTGTTCAAGATTATAGTCATGTTTTTTTTACTTCTAATAATGTTACCACACTGTAGTTGTGTCTTACGAAATTTCAATGCCGCATACCTCTTTTGAACTTCGAATTATACAGGCTTGGTTTGGCGCCTTCTCTACAATGTTTTTGCTTTGACGAGCCAGAAAACATTAATTACTTTTGTTAACTTCACGTCATTTCAATGCCCATAGAAAAAAAGATTTAAAAATTTTATTCTTATGCCCAGGAATAGCCCTCAATTTAGGAAATTATTCTCTCTCAGGGGGGTTCTTCTCTGGGCCATAGTAACAGGAAACTTGCTCAGCTGTATGTGAATTTCTTAGCGATAAACAGAGATTTGGCTGCTAATTTACGCGGCTAGTTTATTTTCATCAACAGTATGACCCTTCAGCCGTTTATCGTTTTGTTTGATTGCATGCCACTGCAACATTCTATAGTTAATATATTGGTACCTAAAATAATCATTTTCAAAAACAAAAGCAAAGTTGTCTCCTGTCCACAAACTTTGTTTTTTTGTGCCTTTGTCACAATCCTGTATTTTAAACCTTTAACCTTTATTACCTTCCGCTTTCGGGGCTTATTCCCTAAAGTGGGTAAGAGTTAAATCACAAGGGTTGAGCAAGCAAGCAAGCAAGCAAGCCACAAAGCAATCGTGGGATCACATTGCCTGGCACAGAACAGAACACAATGTCTGCCATTTGACTAATTGCTTCCACAAAGTGGGAAGTGTGTGTTCGGTTTGGCCGAGCAATTTTTTTCTCGCTGTATTTCAACAGATTTTTTGCTCATCAATAGCTTACTGATTTGATGAGACTCAGGTATTCACCCCCTGCTGTCATTTCCGAGGCCATTTGAATAAGAAAAAAAAATGAAGATGAAGCCAATGTTCCTCGTGATGTGGCATGCTCAAGCGCGAGATTTCCGGATTACCGCTGCTGTGCTTGGCTGCACACCGTCGCCGTCGCTGCTTCCGTAAGTTCATCCTTGCCTTTTTCTGTGAGCTCCTTTCGGCGCGTTGTCTTTCACTGCAGTCGTATGCCGCACTCGAGTGGGTCGATTTGTGTAATCGCTGAACGTTGGCCCGAGGCCGCATGTTCGTGACCGAGTTGTAGTGCAGCCAGCTGATAATAAAGGCAGTGTCCATGCTCCCGGTAACCGGGATAATTGCTCAAAATATTGTCTCCCGGCTGTTACGTCCCATTGGCTCTCATATGCCACGTGACTAATTGCCGTGTAGAGAAGAGAAAAAAAAACTGGCTGCTGTGGGACAGACTGGGCATACGTAGCGTAGCGTGCGTTAAATAAGGTTAGGTTAGGCTGCGAGACAGACTGGACTGACGTGACCCAGCGTGCGTTTGGTTAGGTTACGTTGGGTTTCGTTGAATAGGTTAGGTTAAGTACTACCGGTTGCCGGGAGAATCATACAAAAAATTTATCCCGACAGTTAGTCCCGTGAGTTATGAGAGCCAATGAGAGGTGAATGCCGGGAGAATTTTTTTGATGAATTATCCCAGTTGCCGGTAGAATAGACACACCCAATAATAAACCAATTATGAGAAGCAGCTTATATAGGCCGCAAATAAGTTGTTTTAAGGCGCCGGCGCTCACTTCATACTTCTCAGTCGTCATGGTGGAGAATTATGCTTCGCCTTTATTGTCCAATCGCATAACTTTGGCAAAGAACGAAAATTTTACAATGGTGTACTATTGTGCGTACGCATGTCCCGCACTGGCAGCCGTCTGTCAGTATTTACCTGCGGTAGTAGGTTCAGCATGGCGTTTTTTTGCGAAACTTGGAGGAACACGGAGAAAAATTACAACGCAAAATCTTGCAATCGAGCAGCTTCTCAATAAAATTACTTGCTTTGGGCAATACTCAGGAACACAAGGGCGAGAAGGGTGCACACCACACGTGCGGTAACTTTCAAGAAAATGATTTATTTCAACCAAACCACAAATATACGTAGTGGTGCTGCTCATACGCTGCAGCCCGCTGATGTCATGCGCATACAAGTTCTTTTTTATTGTTTGGAGTTTTGAAGGGGTTGGCGGAGACAATTTTCCTATTTTAACGTTTTCTTTTTGCATGTAACATGACAGCGTTAATGAGCTGGTTTCAGAGAAATTGCCGCGTCAACTCATGCGTGACCCAAAAATTGAGAGATTCAAATAAAATAAATGATAAAAATCCTGGGTCAGAGTGGAGACTGAAACGGTCGCTTCCGGGACAGCGGGCGTTCTGTCGCGCAGCCACGCTTCTGCTTGCGAATACAGGGAAAATACCTTTCTCTGCTTGCAAAGCAGTGAAAGTAGCTTTCATGGTTTACATGTGTCCTCTATACATGCATCACAATACAACATGAGTTTCGCAATAATAATGCATGTACAAGCATGCATTGCCATCAGTCCTCAGAACATGCGATTATCATACAGTGACTTCATGGTCTAAAGCCAGTCACCCCATACAAACTACACGTTGCTTTAAGGGTACGTAGCGGGTGCATTGCTTGTTCGGGAAGGTTTCACGCACTAATTGCTTGAAGTGCTCACTAGAGCAGAATATCACTATCCCGCTCAACCCTGAAAGGCGAAGCTCAAGGATTCTTTTTATATGGCGCGCTTACAGAATCGCAAACCGAATTTCGATTGTAGCGGCTTTAATACTTGTCTGCATCGTTGTTCAGCATGGTTTGTCTCCTTCGTGTTCTCAAAAAACGGGGCACATGCACAACTCGTACAACGCATCACGAGTCAGCCATCATTACCCATCCTTATGAGGTTGCAGGTCTCTCGTAACCTGTCTTTCAAATAGAGCTCCATCGGTCCGACGTGCTGCTTTTCGCAAGGAAGAGGAATCTGGTACATCCTCGCTTTTCCACAAACTGATTCTCATGCCTTATTTTGCGAACAGATGCGTTTTTGGGGGCTGTACTACTCAGTCTGCAATTTGAATTGAGCTATAGCCCAGGGCGAAGAAACTTCTTGCACACCAGCACGTGACGCCACTCGTTTTACGTTACACGGGATTTTGTGTATGTATACATGCACATGTATACAAATACATGTATACGGCACATGTACAAGTATACGCTACATGAATCACACTACACCAGCATCGCAACGATGAGCTTGCCTGTCATGCCGGCGCTTCTTGTGTTTGAATATGGTCCATATATTTTATGCAGGGAGAAGCCTTTGAAATCCCCGTAAGGCCGGCTGTTCAGCAATGGTAAGTAGAACACAAATATTCCAATGCTCTCTCCGTGCTATCACTCTAAACAATTGGTTGACAAAACATTTTTCTTCACTGAAGCGGTTCCTTCTCATTTGTAATAATGCTGCTCAGTTGCCATAGGTATGAGCACGAATACTTCCGTCTCCATAGCATGGGCACATTACAGTCGAAACAGAGCACAGGGCGACTTAACAGTAACACTTTTCTCAGCTATTTTCGTGAGCTGAAAAAAGACGCAGATTTGTGAATTCATTCCCGCGCGTTTCTCTCTCTCTCTCTCTCTCATTTTAGTGGCTACATATAAAACTCGCGTTAATGAAAAACACTTTCCAGAAATGCGCAGCAACATCTCCTGCTTTGGTCGATTTAAAGATTTTACCACCCTAAGTAATCAATGTGCAGGATGTCTGCTAATATGCTGAATATGTAGTCCAAACACACTGCTTAAAATGCAGTCATAGCTACCAATTATTCGAATGGCTAAACTATTTTTTAATGCGAAGCTTTTCTTAGCGAACTGAAGTGACTTTGAGCGTATCTAGCTAGCTGCTAACGGCCTGAGCTCTCAATGGGATATATACCAAAATGGGTACGTCTTAGTATGGCTGTACAATGAACACAAGTAATTTGTCTTATTGTTTCGTACCACTGACACAAGGTGAGGCCATACACAAATTGTACTGGCACTGATACTTATAGAATCAACCTTGATGGAGAACCGCACGCACAGCGGACAGACCAGCCCTCTTCTTTGTTGTCTTCTGGGCGCAGAGTATCTGATCTTTGATACGTCACCTGTACCATTGCCACCTGGCGGCAAAAGCACTGTCTCGGTGAACTTCAATCGTGATATTCATAGGGCGGGTCACTTGGTTTGGACATTCTGACATTCACTACATCATTGGACGTGGTTGCAAGTGGGGTTGCAAAACAAAACTACATGCTACGCTCATAGCGTGCTCACGGCCATTTCCCTAGTTGCACTCATACCAAATCAGCTGTTACGTGTCGTGAATGGACGATGAATGTAAATGACGCGTCGAAACATGAGAACCATGGCATGCGTGTCATGTAAAACATGACTACATGTCCCGCTCATAACGTGCTTGCGGCTGTTTTGCTAGCTTCACACATATCGAGTTTGGTATTACGTGACGCAAAGAGACGAAGAATGTAAATGACACGTCATCACATGATAATTATGGCATGCGGGTCCTGTAAAACATGACTACATGCTATGCTCATAGCATGCGTGCGGCCGTTTTGCTAGCTCCACATTTACCAAATTTGGTATCACATGACCTGAATAGACGATGAAGGTAAATGACATGTCAAAACATGATAATCATGACATAAAGTTTGTGTACGGCATAACGTAACGCTATGCTGATTTTAAAGAGACATTGGGGTGGATCTCAGTACCGTTCACCAGTGGATTCAAATCCCAGCGATGAGCACCCGTTGTTGCGCATCGGAGTGTACCCAGTCTTTTGTGGTAGCGTGGTGTAACTTGGTGTGGAGGAAACGAACGCTTACAAGATGGGAATACAAAAAACAAACAAGTTTATGGCGCTATTTACACTTATTTACAGCATAGAAAGGGTAGGAGTTTGACAAACAAAGAACGTGGTGGTTGAACCGTCTCATGGTTCAGAGCAACGTCCCGCACTTGGCCGCGTCGTTATAAACCCTGTCAGGCTCCTTCTCCTTGATTGAGGAACGCCAATCACTCAGAAGACACCGTCCACAGGGCATCAGTCAGTAATACACGATCCGCCTAATAGTTATTGCACCTCTTGACGCAATGCTCTAAGAAGAGGGGAAACGGGTTCCCTCCCGGAACAATTTGGCGGTTGGGTTGATTTTTTCGTTTTTCCATGGAAGGGCAGCCAAAGAGTAGACACTTGAATCGTGGAGACACGACCTGTGGGGTTGGTCTGCTTCTCGGTCTCGCCAAACAAGCCGGCCCGGAGGATTTCCTTGTAGGGACATTGGCTCACGGACCGTCGTCTAATTCTTTTTTCGCTCCCCGCCGCTGGACGCTGGTTCCAAGAAACCTGGGGTTCCTGGCGTGGAAGCGCTGTCCAGCTACGATTCTCAGCGACAGCATGGCGCCTACTAATGACAGTCATAACAATACCAACACTTCTAGTTCGTGCTTTGCGTATCATTTATTCCCACTGTACGTGGGATCTGTCAAATAATTTCCGGACGCGAACTTTTGAGGTTAACGGTAATTTCGGCAAGCGCGTCTTCTTCAAGTGTCGTCGCATTGTCGGCGTGAGCGGCGGAGGATCTTCGGTATTTCGTCGTAAAACAACCGCACCTCCATCGATTACTGCCCTTAGTTTTCCTGACACGTAGGGGCTAGGTGACAGGCGCCGGTTGCGGGCAGTCGCCTAGTGGTGCAGCGACAAGTAGCGGCTGGGTGAGGGTGAACGAAAAGATCGTTGGTTTGTCTTCTGCGCTCCGGTGAAGTAGTCGGCAATAGTCTTTCTCCCCGCTGTCGAAGCGGCGCGTCGATGTCGAAACGACGTAGTCCCATCTGGCGGCACTGGCAGCAGCGGTATGTGTACCTGGCTTCACCGCAAAGGCTCCATAGTGGGCGGTGGTCAGAGGTGCACCAGACGTCTGTCTGCCTAGGAGCGTAGCACTTGCCGAGAGGTGAGTTGTATGGCGTCGTTTGTGGTTGTTACGGAGTCTGGTGGCAGAACTGTGGCCGGGCATCATCCTGACCGGGGTGTAGAGAAGCATCATGGTGGACCGCAGTGGCGTAGCCTATAGATACCTCTTCACGTTGCGCTGCTTCGGTGATTCCAAGCGATTGCCGATCTTCCTCGCAGATAATGTCGGCCATCGCACTCACTTGAGCCTGCAATGAAAGTAAACAGCTTGCGCAGATTATCCAACACAATCGCTCGGATTTTCTCGTTGAGGCTGTCGGTGCAGAATGCATGGGCTTCGGCGTTGTTGAATAATCAGCGGTGGTTTTAATGCATTGTACACATCTCAACCACCTTTTCTATCGTCATGGCTTCGCTGAGTATACGCACGAACAGTCTTGGGCGACTTGCGGAGAAGTCCCGCAAACATATCTTACTAGACTTCTCAAATAAGAAACCACAGTATCTTCTTATCCGTGGCTGGGTTGGCGTAGTGTAACTGCCTGGTCATCTTTTCGATGAGGATGGTCATGTTTTCGCTGGGGAGTTGAGCGCGCGTCTCCGAAATAGTAGCGGCACGTTCCTCGAGGGTGACGCTCGTGAAAGGGCTCAGGAATGTCGCCTGAAAGTGATCCCAGGTTTGTAGCGTGAATGCCAGGTTCTAGAATCACATCTCCGCGGCATCCTCTAGGTAGGATTTTTTAGGACCCAGCTGTTTTAGGAAGCGACACGGTCGTATATGTCGATCCAAGTTTCGGGGTCTTTGAATGCTGAACCACGGAAAATCGGTGGCTCCTATAGGTTTCCGGCGCACAATCGGTGCAGGCAGCACGGGGGCTGTTATTGTCACCAATTTAGAGGCCAGCATCTTGGTTTGTCGGATATATTTGGGCTAGAGGCCCGTGATGTGATCATAGCTCTTGTTGCCGGCGGCTTCCTGGCAGGTGGAGTTTGGTTGGCGTGGATGATTTCTTCACGTTTTGTGCTTGGCTCACGGCTGGAGGTCGGCGTTAGTTACATTGACTGGAAGCGTCTCCGCCAGACGCTACGTAGTTGTGACGTTGACGAAAACACTGGTCATTACGTCCTAGATGAAACTATTTAGTTGACGAAAATTGTGGCTGGTAAATGGACAATTGGATTACAGCAGTGCACACTGGCACGAAAGCGGCGAACAGAAAGTCAGTCATCGATCGACTGACAAGCGATGAGGCGTGTTGACATATATACATGTGCCGTTGATTATTCCAGTGCTATCGCGAGCGGCAACAGAAGTTCCAGACAAATCTGCAATATAATCGCATTGACAGGTTGTATGATTATTTTGGTGATTCTTTAACCAATGGGTTTGTTGCGCATGGCAGCACTTACACGTTGGGCGATAAGCAAGCTTGTGAAGAGAACGTGGCAATATTTTTAACATTCCTGAAGTAACACCATCTGGTCATGAAGATGTGTGAAGCAGAAGAAGAACGACGTGTGCAAGTTCTTAAATATTTACTTCAACAAAATCATTCCGGTATGAAGGCTTTATCAGCCTTATTTGTAATTATGGTGCAAATCTCTTCTATTCCTAATGTTACTTCAGCTAATAAATCTTGCAATTATTTTAGGGAGTTAATAATAGAGTCAATGTTTACGGCTGTAATAGCCTTACGATTATGGAGAAGCCTAATGAGAGTTTCTTTGTTACCACTTTTGCCTAGATAACGATTTGCTTCTTAATACTCTTTCGCTAATGATACCGTTCTTTTAAGCGTATAAGCGTAGCTTTAGCATTGGTGGAACACATTCAAATAACATTCTCGAATCTTGAAGGGTTGATTTTTGCAATTTTTCCGATTTCCAATTTTTCAATTTTTTCCAAAGGTAGATTTCTCCATTTTTCCTCAATAAGAAGGTATATAACAGCCTTATCTTGTCCGTACTTACGTACACGGAGCGGGAACCTGGAAGCTCACAAAGAGGGTTCAGCTTAAATTAAGGATGACTCAGTGAGCGATGGAAAGAAAGATGATGGGTGTAACCTCAAGAAACAAGAAGAGAGCAAAGTGGGTCATTATCTTGTCCGTTCTTACCTATATGGAGCGGGAACCTGGAAGCTTACAAAGGGGGTTCAGCTTAACTTGAGGACGTCTCAGTGAGCGATGGAAAGAAAAATAGGTGGAACCTCAAGAGACAAGAAGAGAACAGAGTGGGTCAGAGAACGAACCGGCTTCAAGGATACCTCCTCGCTTACTGACCCGCAGGTCGTGGGATCAAATCCCAGCTGAGATGACCGAGTTTCCTATGGAGGTGGGAATGTTGTAGGCCCGTGTGCTCAGATTAGGGTGCACGTTAAAGAACCCCAGGCTGTCAAAATTTCCGGAGCCCTCCATTATGGCGTCTCTCATTATCATATGGTGGTTTTGGGACGTTAAACCCCACATATGATCATCATAGATAAACTCAAGAAGAAATGGACATAGGCCGGGCACGTAGCGTAATGACCACAGGATAACCTCTGGTCTTTAGGAATAACCCACTAGATTCTAAGAAAAGGCAAGCGGGTTAGGAGAAGACAAAAAGTTATGGGGGCAGGTGAGAACAAAAGTTTGTGGTTAAGGAGTCGCAGCAGCAAGCACATTACCAAATTGACTAGGGAAACATGGGGGATGTCTTTGGTCTGCAGTGGACGTAGACAGATTGGAAAGGATGATGATGATGGTGATGATGATGAATTTTTTCAATTAGTAGGATTTGAATTGGTAAGGAACTTTTTCTGTGCAGCTTTTCGGCGTCTGTAATTTTTTTGCGTAATCCTAAATCGTGCTGGCCGATATAGCTTTTCGTTGTGAATGGATACACTACACTATTTTTTCTTAATTCGACGTTTCCAAGTTCAACAAAGACTCATAGCTTTAACATTATTTTCATGCTGGGCAAGTACACAAAGTTGACTGAAAATTCTTTTTTATATTTAGAGTTTTCTACAAAACTTTGCGTCTCATATACTATCATCACTGATATACTTAGAGTTGTCTACAAAACTTTGCGGCTAATATACTAACGTCACTGATAGAATGCTCACTTCAAATGCAATTGGATTGTGATCGCTAGTTGTAGCTGTATCGCGAACAGTCCCAGACGAGACAAAAACGTTTGGGCTTGTAAATGCTCAATCAAAAATTCATCGCATTTCACTGAATAAGTTTTGAACTAAGGAGTTCTAGAAATAAGGTTATGCCTATCATTTTAATCTCATAACCGTTTTCCTGATGAGTCAGTGCGGAAATCCCACAACACTTGATGGGAAATAGAGTCTCGTGTAAATATTATGCTGTTTCTGAAACACCTCATAGTCACATCAAGAACTCTTTCATCTACCATAGCTATAATAGACTGGGGAAAGTTATGCGTCCATAGCAAGAGGCTGACGAGCTGTAATGCTTGCTTAACTCTGAATCCTGCTCTGAACTTCTGCCAGAGCTTTTCTGCTGGAGCATCGTCTCTTTTTAGTGATTTGAATAGTTGTTACTATTGATAGTGGCACGCAGCCAGGAAAATGTATTTCAACTACCAGTACTTCAAAACCAGCTTATATTGCTTGGAGAGCTACTTTCACTTCATGACAAAATTTGAATGACATGAAAAAAATTAAATCTTCCACCACGTGAGTTTCTGTCCAGTCAAAAGCACAGATAGTTTTTAAAGAAGTTTTGATCACCTGACAGTCAATTTTATTGTACTAATAAAACTTCAAGACATTGTTGGTAAATAAGGTGTAATAAACCTGTAGCTGCAGAGAGGATTGCACTGCAGTTTCACTGGAGCACCTTAAGGCGCCCTATATATCATTATGATAGGCAGGCAACGGTAACTTCCTGATCTAAAATACTCGCCTTCGTGAAATCAGCCATATTTCTACACTCCTTCACCATATTTTCACTTTTTGATTTGAAGAATTTCAAAACCTGCTGATAGATGATGTGACACGCTTTAAAGGGCGAGGATTTACATCTACATCCTAATTACCTATTGAGTCTGAATCATGTATACAATCTTGCTTAGTTGTTTTACAAGAGAAGGCTCTGCTTCATTATTGAAGGAGGCATATGTCCGATGTTTGCCAAGCTTAGTGCTTGAAGGACTAGAAGTTTGAAACCGCTCAGTTGATCTCTCAGATACGCCAGGTAACTGTGAAGACAATATTGGATTCAGTGAACCTCGCAGAATTAGTAGAGAGTTCTCTATTTCTCTATAGCAAAGGAGGACTGCCTTGTCCTCCTTTGCTGTAATACACTGAGAAAGTGATGCATCCATAGCAAGAGGCTGACGAGCTGTAATGCCCGCATAAGCCTAATTCCTGCTTAGTCTCTTTTAATTGATTCCAAGAACGTGAAGTTTCTTTGATGTAGCAGGGCAGATACGATTGTCAGCGGAAGGATTTGCTTTACATAAACAACATGACTGATTGTGAGACAGGAACTATGAAGTACTATGGCTGGCCCTGCATATGCAACATCGAGTGTCCGAACGACAAACATTAGCGTTATGCCGGAAGTGCCAGAGTTCAGCGCATTGTAGCAAACGGGGAGCTACAGCTTCCGCCCTTTCATAAGCGGCCATGTCTTGAGCTCAGAAGGACGAGTCGTCCCAGCAATTGTGGCAGTCACAGTTTTAGTATCAATTTTCTAATTGCTTACTTCTCTTCCACAGCGGTACACAGAAATTACTTCTGATGGGCCAAAAAATGCTCCAGAATTTTGCTGGATTTAGACCTACAACTACTCCTCGAACCAAACATTTGCAACAAGCTAAATTAGGTAAATAAAACAGCTCACCGGATGTGAGCAAAAAGTAGAACACTTTGGTATATCTTTAATTCAAGCCTGGTTTGGTTAGCACTATATGATGTCCTGCGTCTAAACTGACGAACATCAGTTATGAGTAGGAAATGGGGAGTGATTGCAAGAACTTCTGTTTGGATTGCCTTTAGATCCTTCATGCCGATGAGCCCAACATTGGTCGCAGCAAAGCGATATGGGCGCTACAGGTTCCAACGCGGAAAAATGATTGCAAATGTAGATCCTAATTGATAAGAGAGCCCGGAAAAGACAATTAAGAAAGTGAAGTCACACTTAATGATGTAACCAAGTCAGTTACAGCACAATAAATAGATCTAATAAAGGTGACCACTGGCTACTTGACCACAACCCCGAAGATTGTCGCCACCCAAGCAGGCAGAAGTACGCAGGCATCTGGTACGAGCACTGCAGCTGTAACAGCAGACAGGGTTCACCAGATTCAACCAGAAGAAGAGATGCCGAATTATTCCACTTTTCCAACAGACAAATGCTTTACAACGGAGACGACGCGACTTTGCAAGGCATTCGACGCCCGCTTCGCATTGTTATCGCGTGCGATGAACATGCGATGTCGCTGCATTTTGTAAGTGTTCCATTGCGCCAGCTAAAGCACTCTAAAAACTGTGGAGGGTATTGCAAGAGTAAAAAGGTCAAGTTAGCCTTCAAAGTGTTCTTCTACTCTCGCAAAACTTCAGATAAAGGGAAATTCATTTTCACTCTATATGAAATGAAAGCGTGAAACAACACTCTGTTCTTTCGCTTTTTGCGAGAGTGAAATGCCCTTATAGTCTTCATACATGAGAGAGTAAAACGCGAATATATTCCTGCCTTTGATTACTTTGAGATACGTTGGCACACCGCTAATGATTATAGCTACCTAATAAGCACACATATATGAAGTAAAATGCACAGTATGTGTTTGTTGATGCGTTAGAGACAACAAAACAACAGCGGTTCCAGCGCGCGCCAGTGAAATTAAGTGCACTGGAAGGCACTTGGAACTCTTAATACCCGACTTTTTAGCTTCGGATATGTGTAGAGAAATAAGCGAATACTATCTAATTCAATCTGCCACGATCAAAACTCGACGCAAATGGCTATGACATTCTCCTTGAAATATATGTTTTTTCGCTACGATCGTCGCACACGGGCGATGGTGTATTAAGCAAAACGTACAGTACGGCTTCAGTAAACTAAAATGATTTTAGTCGTAGAAGGTGAACGAGAATGACCAAAAATATTTCCAAGAGGGGAAAAATGATTTGTTTAGTGTACACTTCAGCAGCGAGATGTTTCGTACGCAGAAATGACTAACTCTTAGCGATTGCGACAGTGCAAATGACATTCATATAATTGATTGCGTTAATATTATTTTTCTACTTTAAAAAAGTAGCGAATCGACGTTCTGATCTAACGAAGCAGGAAACACAGTAAACACAACGGATACAGTTCGGATGGGATTGAAAAGCGCGGACACACTCACATCAATGCATTTAGACAAACAAATGTAGATATTCCATCAACATTGCCTAGTACATTGAAAAGAAACAGCTTTCAGCCGTCTGTCAGTGTAGTGTAGTGCTTAGCGTGGCAAGCTAGCCATTTGTAGTGGGTCTAGAGGTTGAAGATTCCAGTCCCGCTCAGTGATGTTTGATTTTTTTTTTACATTTCGTACCTTTTCTTGTGTAGTGTTCATATTTAGCTGTCCGTCAAAAAAAAAATCCCAACTTCAGCTCAAGCTCTGCAATTTTTTTTGTGAGGTGCACGTATGCTCTCTTCGGTGTGGTCGTGCAACTCTGCTCCGGGCAGCGCTATGTTACTTTGTTTAGGGGGAGTACTTTCACCCGTTCGGGGGATCACTGTACTCTGCCTGAACAAGAAGTGATTTACTCTGGAAAAGAGGCTGAAATATAGGGCAAGAAAGTACTAAAAAAATGCCCAGCACTTTCTTAGTTTTGAGAGTGAATAACAAAAAAGCAGCCGACAAACTCGAATTCCTGGTACGCCCAAATTAGGCACCCACATCGTACACGTGTTTTATGAAGACACAATCGTCGAATAGATAGAAAGCAGAAGAAATTTCATTATACTACAGGCAACTAGGGCGAAGGTGAGTGTGTTCTTTAGTTCAAAGCCCCATTGGCTTTTGCGACTCGCTGGGCCTGATCAAGCACAGGAACTTGTAACTCTCAATCCTTGCTAGAAACTCACTTCTCGAATGGGTTTCTACTGCTTCTCGAATGGGTTTCCCCATAAAAATTGCTTTAACTTTGGGTGGCCTAAGTCAACGCTTTCACTTTATGTTGGCGAGAGATGGTTGCACCCAACCGCACGGCCAAGTGTATGGCCATAATGCTGAGTGAATTTTGTTGAAAATTAATACAATGGAGTATGTGCACATTTTAGTTCCTAGCTGGCGCCAGTTCCTTGCCCGCCCGATGCAAAGCTTTGGGTGTGGTGGGCGGAGTTTGCACTCTTTTCTTTGTGGCTCCAGTAAGGTGAAGATACTTAGAGAGTCGTTATTGGTATTCGGATACTAATTACGCGAGCTATAGCGCCTGCCCTTTGATTATCCACTAGTCCAGTGTGCGCTGGACACCAAATGACAGCGTGATATTGTTCAGTGTGTAATCTTAGGATTTTAGCAGTAATTTTTTATAAGTCCTGTCTAGTATTGACAGCGGGCTGACTGTGACTGCGGGATAACAAGGGCGTCCTGGGTGTTGTATTCAGCGCCTCGTATGGGGAATGCTACAGCTGCCGACTCTACAGTGCTGAGGCAGTTTGTACCGCTGCATTTATTTTACTGTATTGATTTGTCACTTTTTTCACTAGAACAGTGTATTTGCTTTGCCTATTTTGCACACGTCTGTGCAAAACATGTACTTCATGTCTGTGTAGTACATGTTTGATGGTGTTCGAGCTGCTTTTTTGCAGCTCCGGTTCTGGCCTCTCGTCTACCCTCATGATGTTTGACACTGAAGCTTATTTAAGATTGGAGAAGCGATTATGTCTTTTCGGAGCTCATAGGGTAGAAGTACCTGTTATCCGCAATATTGCGGTCTATGGGGGTACCCTAGCTTTTCGTAGTAAGGCTCTGCCTAGCTCTTTTAAGCCTTGCCCCCTTAGCGAAAATTACCGACGTCGCGTGCTCTTCGAATGGGCTATAGAAGCACGGGTCTTCAAGTTGGTTTTCAAGTTGGTCGCAGAAATTTTTCACTGAGTCCACGTCAGCTTATCAGCGTCCATACCCAAACACAGTCACCGGGTTCATATTCGACGAAGCTTCGTCGAAGATATCAACGGCCGCTGTCGGTCATCTGCTGATTCTCGATGCGCAGGTGGGTAATTTTTTGGGCTTCTTCAGCGTGCTGAAGGTAGAAAGTCACTTAGATGTTTTGTTCGACGCTGACGTTAGGTAACATGGCGTCAAGCGTAGTGGCTCAGATCCTTCCATACACCAACTTGTACGGCGTTATTTGCGTCGTTTCTCGCACGGCAGTGTTGTATGTGAAGGTAACGTAGGGCGGGGGGGGGAGTAGTTTTTAGAATTGAAAAAGAAAAGTGAGCCCCACAACGGCCTGCAGCTAATTAAGTGCGATATCTCAACAGTGGTTAACAGGTGAAGGGGAATGGGGTGGGGGTAATAGACTTGAGTGGAGAGAAGAAAGATGAAGAGAGTTAGCAAAGAGATCGAAAAGGAAGGGGGGGCACACAGATCGTCTACCAAAATCACGGGGCGTGAATTCTCTAAATTCGCTCACGCGGTCCACTTCCGTCAAAAAATTTGAGCAGCGCTAAAAACGCACGCTTCATATGCGCGCGGCCACTGTTCGGGAACAAGAGGTGCTAAGTTGTTGTCCGAGGCAAGCCGAGAGTTCCGTACGTTGCGAGCATCATCCGTCTGCTTAACGAAAGTTTTTCAGGTAATGTTTTTGCTGGCCACGCAACAGTGAGGCAATGCCGAGCCATCGGCGGCAGTGACAATGCTTTGCACCTCGGTGTGATACAGGGTATACTATTGGAAACCAGGTGAGCAGCCGTCACTTTTCGCTGCACTCAAAGATGAAGCACAGAGAGAGGTTTGGGAACAAAATCTACATCGAAAAGGTGAGACCTTAAACGAAAGCTGCTCTGTATGTGAGCTACACTCCGAGTCTTCATGTGAGCTCGGAGACTACGTAACCGTTATAAGGGAGCTTTAGAATAGCGCCCCGTGAGCCCTGGCGGTGTGGTTGCTGCCACAGCGCATGCGTCGTAACGTGAGTCGGTGTTCGCGTTCACGGTTCACACGCTGCAAATCTGAAATTGCGTGCGGCGATCACGGCCTGCATGTGGCCCGCAAGCACTGATTTCGAGGCTACGTTGTCACTGCGGTCGTGCGTTGTGGTTTGCAGCAGGGAAAACGCTATTCTAAAGCTCATACGGCACCCGCAATGCCCGCAGTGCTTGCAAACGGCATTCTAAAACTCCCTTCGCGTACGTCGTAGGAGACTTGAACTTCGCGTACCACGTAAGAGACCAGAGCTGACGCTGGACGCCGTGCCAATGTTACTGCATAATGCTCCAAGCTACTTATGGAAGAAAGCGCCGCATCCAAGACCTCCGAGAAAGAGGAATAACTCGTTGATTGAATCCACCATCTCCAAGAAAACTGCGGCACCATGTGTTGACTTTAGGCCACTGATTCAGGTACACCGATGAACCTTCCTGCTGACTACGAACCCGAGGTGGCGAACACTACCCGGACTGCAGCTTCACTGAAACGCTTACTGAAGCTTTGTTTACCTTCAATTTATATCAGCTCAATCGCACCGCAGCTCGCGTCAAAGAGAGTGGTAATTTACGTGCTGCCACGAATTCATTTTTTCGTGAATGAAATCAACCAGACTCGAGAGGCAAAACGAACAAAAAAAACGCATGCGGATTTCAGTCGGTGTTCATAAAGGTGCCACCATGATGAAGTGATCGTGAACTGATAATTCCACGGAGTGGCAAAGAACTTGATCAGTGTTACTGCTCACTGCAGTATGTGCGCTCGTAAATAAAGGGTTTCTTCTTACGGTATTGCAGTGGTGCCAAGTGTTGTTTCTTTTTGACTGTGCAGTGCAATATCCCGGCTACAGCAGCAGTATTTCTGTGGGCGCGTAATTATTTAAGGGCCCGAGATTGTCTAAAATTTTCCCAAGTCTTCAGCTACGGCGTGCTTCTCAATCAAATGGCAGTTTTGTCACCTTAGCCACACAATTACAATTGCATGATGGAACTATCGGCAAGAACGGTTTCGCGTAACGAAGGACGTCGAAGCTGTCGTAGTGTGCAGACTACGACTCGATATAGGAGTACTATAACAAGAAGCTTTCGGGTTTATTTATAGATGCTCTTTCGATACTTCAATCTTCCTTATTTATTCGTTCGCCAACCGAGCTTTTAAAACTGCAGGCAGTTTCGCAAGCGATGTCGGCTTCGCTGTCGTTTGTTTATACCCGAATTCGAATCGTGCGTTGCAGCTTGGACACTTTATTTCATTTCAGTTTGATTCAGAATTTTCCTCACAGAGTTGCGGAAAGGAAACGCAAGGACAAGAGCAAAAAGCTGCTATGTTAGGAGCCTAATGATGCTCCTACCTCTTTTCACTTGGCATTACAAAACCGCAGAGCACAACCAACAAAAAAACAATTTGACGTCGATTTTCAAAACTTGAAGAAGTTAGGAAATAAAAAGAACAGGCATCAAAATTACATTAGTTTTAGGTTTACATAAAATGAGCAAACCACAAAGAGACAAAAACAACAAATAAAACAAGAAAACAGCGTACGGTCAGTCATGAAACAATGCACATATTGCTAAACGGCTAAGAAAATATTACAAAATGATTATTAGACGTTTGCAACACTGGGTATGCGAAAAGCAAAAGTTTTGATGTACAAGGGAAACACTGACGAGTGAAATGTTACACGTTTTACTTGCTTTTTCATGTATGACGTCAGGGATAGCGTCACCAGAGTTCTTTTTGCTCTTGACATATTTCCACATTTCTTTTGGATTAGTTTTCACTTTGTGTCCTAGAGTGAAAAGAAACTTTTTATGTGCATTGCGCATCAATCTCGCTATCGTTTTGCTCATTACCTTCATCTTTGTGAACAATGTAGGATTCGGCGATGGGCAGTGCTTACGAAAGGCTCTATTTTTCCTGTTTAACATCGTACGAATCTCTTCAGTAATCCATGGTTTATCGTTTCGACGCTGGGAAGTAATGACATGCGAGGAAATGAAGGTTTGTGTCAAGGACAGTATTTTAGTATCAAAAAGATCCCACAATGCATTTATGTCTAGACACGAACATTGAGCCCTAAACTCTGGGAAAAAATTGTCTAGTTCACATGATATTGTTGCGTAATCACCTCTTTCATAAAAGAAGACCTCGCGAGGCTGCGCAGAACGACAAATTTTGGTGGCACAGGACATCTCAGCGACGACAACATCATGATCACTAATACCAGGAATTAAGGTAATGGAAGACACGTGATCAAGCACATTGCAAAAAAAAATAAATCGAGTACATTTGCACTACTAGCCATAATTCGCATTGGGTTTTGCACAAACTGTAGTAACGAATGGGCATTTATCATTTCGCGGAAGGTCGTGTACAGGAGGGTTGAACTGACTAACACTGGGGTAAGCTGCTGCCATATCACATCTGGTAAATTAAAATCACCTGTCAAGACATTATATGTACTTTGTAGTGTCAGCAGCACATTGCTTAAATTGAAAAGGGGCTGAGGGGCTCTCGTGCTGGGTGACCAGTAGAAGGAAACGAATGCCACAGACGAGCCATTGTTCAAGAGTACTTTGCAGAAAACAATTTCGGTTGAGCCAGCTTCAACGTCAACGAGGAAGCTAGATATAGTATTGTGAATCAAAATGAAAACACCTCCCCCATGCGCGTTTCTGTCCTTCCTGTAGACTGTGTAGCAGGTTGGAAAGATTTCATTGTCACTTATTGTGTCGTCTAATCAAGATTCAGAACCAAGTACTACATGTGGCTTTGTTGTTTCAATGAGGGCGGCGAGTTCTATAATTTTATTTTTTACGCTACGACAATTTACCACAATACACACGATGTCATCCGGGCTGGATGGTTGTCTAGAAGTTACGAGGGCCTTTTTTAGTTGCTATGGCTTGGTTTTAGTCACGCTGTCTGTTTCAGCATTATAGACAAAAGTTTCTTTGCCAATCTTTAGTTTGTTATACGATAGTCTGAAGTCCCCTCCCTTACTCTTCGCAAATTGGATTAATTTCCGCCTCTCTTGTCGAACTTTGTTGCTATGGTCTTCGCTAATAGCAAAGCTTGTACCTTTCAACCTAGAAGTAGTTGATAAGACACGCTGCTTTTCCTTAAACGACAGAAACCGAACTATAATAGGCCTGTTGTTTGTTGCCGTGAAGCGACCTAGCCTGTGGGCCCTCTCAACCGCATCAGCCGAAATAGCGACTTTCAACTTTTCCTCGCAAAAGGCGATCACCTTAGTCTCCGAATCTTGCCAGTTTTCACCTGCTGCATCTTGAAAGCCAAAAAAGATAAGGTTGTTTCTTCGAGATCTATTTTCCGTATCATCTTCCAATTCTTGTAGCTTCGAAAACGTGTCAGCAAGGTTGTCGGTCTACGCAGTTAACTGCATCACATTGTCTTTTAATGGAAGCACCGATAGCAATTTGTCCTTAAAGACGTTCAATTTGTCCTCTATCTGCGAAAACCTTTGCTCGAGTGCTTCTTGCCGTGACCCTACGGAACGAAGTTCCCTAACAATTTCCGTCTGCTTTTGCAGTACCGTGGGAATTGCCATGACAGCGGTGAACATTTGTTCTTCTTGCTCAGAAGTCAGAGGGCCTGGGTTTTGTTCTACATCACCTGCAAGCTGCAGTAGTTTTCGCAGATAACGTACACATAACAAACACTTGATTCGCACAAAAGTAATGCTGCGTGTACAAAAGTTTAAGGCGGAGTTGGGATCTGGCGCCAATTTTCGAAATGGTTTACCGTTAACAGGGCGATAGAAAAAACCAACCTGAATAAGTACGAGGCGTAAGTGACCAGCAGCCATGTCGGCGCCAGATCCCAAGGTGGTATGCAGGGGCGGTAGCTTATGTAGTGGGACGTTGAGTTCCGATGTGCCAGGGTGCCAGTCAGCGTAGCGACAGTCGAACAGTGACGGTAGCGCCATCCTATCCAAAGGAAGGTGCGCTTCAGTGAAAAAGTGCAGGGCAGGGCATACCTCCCAGGCGGCACCATCTGCGTGGCCGAAAACCCACCCCGCTCCCGATACGTGGAAAGTCGACACCATCTGCAGAACCTGAAGAAGTACGAGGCGTAAGTGACCAGCAGCCATGTCGGCGCCAGATCGCAAGGTGGTATGCAGGGGCGGTAGCTTATGTAGTGTGACGTTGAGTTCCGATGTGCCAGGTTGCCAGTCAGCGTAGCGACAGTCGAACAGCGACGGTAGCGCCATCCTATCCAAAGGAAGGTGTGCTTCTGTGAAAAAGTGCAGGGCAGGGCATACATCCCAGGCAGCACCGTCTGCGTGGTCGAAAATCCACCCCGCTCCGGATACGAGGAAAGTCGACACCATCTGCAGAACCTGAAGAAGTGCGAGTCGTAAGTGACCAGCAGCCATGTCGGCGCCAGATCTCTAGATACCACAGCTTTAGATTTTTTTGTGTTGACCATTAAATAAATTGCAGTACTCCATATGAAGATGTTGTTAAGAATGTTGTTGGCTGTGTCTGCAAGCTTACCTAAATCATTACCATCAAAAATATACTAGTGTCATCAGCATAGGTTTTAAAGTCCACAAATTTGCTGACACTTGTTATGTCGTTTATGTAAATATTAAACAGTAGGGACCCTAATATGCTGCCCTTGAGGTACACCTGTCATTATGGTTAGTAGGGAGGATTGGCTGTCATTTATAACTACAAATTGCTTTTTGTAATGAATACAATTTCATAAAGTCAAGTGCGGTTCCGCGTAAACCATATTGACGCAATTTAGCCTAGATGATTTTGTGGTCGATCTTGTCGAATGCTTTGGAATTGTCAATAAAAACACCTAGTGTTAACAGTTTCGTTTCAAATGAGTTAAGTACAAGTTCCTTTTGTGTGAGGAGAGCCAGTTTCGTGGACATGCTCCGTCAGAAGCCGAATTGATGCGGTGATAATATAGAGTACTTTTCACAAAAAGACATGACACGTTGATATATGACTTTCTCCAGCCCTTTGAATATAACAGGAAGTATGGAGATCGGACAATAATCAGAAAAGGTAATTCGATCACCAGGTTTGTATAAGACACTAACTCTCGCATGCTTCATTCTTTCTGGGAAAACTGCCATAGCTAAACAGGTATTAAACAGATGGGTGTGAACAGGTAACAAAAAACAAGTGCTGCTTTAATAGGCCTACTTTGTTGGTAAACTATGTCCCGAGCAGTAGTGTTTTTTAGCGACATAAATACAGACAATATTGCTTCTGGAGTTGTGTTTAAAAATATGCTGTGCTCATGTTGGGCACACCTAGAAAGTCCCTGTAATCGCTATATTGCCACAGCTCGACCATCGCAGAAGACGCGTGTCACAATTCGCGTTCTTAAAAGCCGCCACACAAGTAGCAAGAAAGCAGCGCCATGGAACGCCGTCTTGCACGTGCCACGATGCTACGCTACAGGAATGGCACGAGACTGGAGGGGCAGATGAAGAGACCGACGAAGTTGGAGTCAGCGAGTTAGAGACATTTTGGCTGAGCAGTTTTAGTTTTGAGTTTACGGGCACAAGTCCGCCCTAAATAAAGAGTTTATATAGTACCAGATGCTATATTTATTCGTAACAATCTCGTGGAGGGGCTGGGTATGATTCCAAGCCCACCACAGGCAAGGGAGAGAAGCCCAGATCCCAGAAGATTGGAGCCAGCAGAATTAACACCTGTGCACGAACGCACGAGTCGCTGACTACGTGGTGAGCAGCCCGAGTTTGGCCCCCTAATTGACCCATCAAGACCTGTCGAGACCTCAAGCACAAGCGTAGCCGCGATGGCCACCCAGTCGATGCCATCTCGATCTCACCTCATTGTGAATTCACCACGTACACCAGAGGTCTTCCACGGTGAGACCTTTGAGGACGCCGAGGACTGACTTGAAGGCTTCGAGCGCGTTGTACGGTTGAACGGTTGGGACGAAGCCCGAAAAATTTGTTACGTTTACGTCGCCCTGCAAGATTCGGCACGTACGTGGTTTGTGAACCACGAGGCGTCCTTGCTGTCGTGGGACGACTTCCGACGAGAGCTAGTCGCAACCTATTGGAACACGGACCGCAAAGAGAAGGCAGTGGCTGCTCTTCAGGCGAGGAACCAACGGAATAACGAGAGCGTGGCCATGTACATAAAAGACATGTCGCGGCTCTTCCACCGAGCCGACCAAAACATGGCCGAGGAGAAGAAGTTGCGGCACCTATTGCGCGGAGTAAAAGTAGAAATTTTCGAAGGCCTGGTGCGTAATCCACCGCGAACAGTGGCGGAGTTCTGGTCTGAGGCAACGATCATGGAAAGGACACTACAACAACGTGCCCGACTGTACAATAAAGACTTCAGCGTGTCTTCAGTCGGGGCGGAGTCAACAGCCCTCCCCACCAACGTTGACGTCCTCCGGGAAATGGTGAGGGCTATCGTTAAAGAGGAGCTCCAGAAACTGCAACTCCCCCCAAAGTCCTCCAGCAATGCCCTCAATCACGGACGTTGTACGTGAAGAAGTGCGGCAAGCAATTATTCAACCACAGCCTCAGGTGCCCCACCACACGCAACCGGAACCTCAGCCACTGCTGTCGTACGCGCAAGTCGTACGGCAAGACATCAGACGCACGAACTTTGCACAAGCTCCCGTTATGCCACCGACCTTTCCTCGCCGTACGCCACCACCGATGCCAGGAGCGAGACCCCGCAAAATTGATGTATGGTGCACGGCAGACCGGCGGCCCCTCTGCTACCACTGTAGGGAGGCAGGTCATCTTTATCGGACATGCCACTACCGTCGGGTCGGGCTACGTGGCTTTCCATTGAATGCACCCGGCCCTCGTAACAGTAGGCACCCTTACGAAATCGAAGAATTTTTATCTTCGCGCTTTGCCTCTCCAAACACTCAGCGACATGAATCGCGGTCAATTGCACCAATGCGCAATAGGTCACCGAGTCCACACCCATCATCTACTTTCTCGAGGCATCGCTCACCAATCCCGCGACGGCAAAACTAGAACCAGCGACTTGTGGAGGCAGGGCCACTGATTTTCGCAAAACTGAAAACCCCCTATTGTTACCGGATCAGATGACGACACTGACTTAATGACGGACAAGCGCAGTAATGCTGACGTGACATCCAAGCTACAAGTCAGAATCGACGACGTCGAAACCATAGCGTTAATAGACACAGGTGCAGACTACTCAGCAATAAGTAGCATGCTCGCAAAGAAGCTGAAAAAGTGCTCACTCATTGGACCGGACTGCAGATACGCACCACCGGAGGGCACTTAGTCAGCCCCGTAGGATTGTGCAGAGCGAGAGCGGGAATAAGAGGCCATGTGTACGTCTGCAGTTTTATTGTTCTCCCCGAATGTTTTCATGAGGCAATTCTTGGCATGAACATCCTGCAAGAAACAGTGCCCTCATCGACTTGCAGATATCTCAAGTTTCTTTCTCTACAGAGAATGCTGTTGCCGTGTGTCATGCGGAGCAACCAATCATTTCGTCTCTTCGTATTGTGGATGAAGGTGTGACAGTGCCGCCACGTAGCAGCGTGACAGTTTCTGTGAAAAGCGACGTTTTTCGTGAATATGCCGTACAAGATGACGGAAATATTGAACTGCTACTCACAAAGGAGAAACGCGTGGCGAGAGGTCTAGTGAACTGGCGGAATGGATATACTGATGTGCTATTGACTAACTTTACCAGCGAAGTACAGCATGTGGCGAAGGGAGCAGCCATAGCATCACCTCATGACTACGTACAAATCCCAGATGTTTGCACCATAGAAAAAGTACCAACAACACCCTCAACAGTGGACAGTGTCCTCGAGAAAATAGATATTGACCGAGAGCTTTCATCTCTGCAGAAAAACCAGATTGTGCAGTTAGTCAAGAAATTCACAGAGTGTTTTCCTCTTCATCGAAAGTCGGACGTACTCCTGTAGCAAAGCACCGCGTTGTAATCGAAGGGCATGTTAGACCAGTATGTCAGCATCCATACCGAGTAGCTCCAAAAAAAGGGAGGCGATAAAGAAGCAAGTACAGGAGATGCTCGACGACGATGTCATACAGCCCTCCAAAAGCCCATGGGCATCGCCGGTAGTACTTGTGAAGATGGACAACACCATGCGGTTCTGTGTTGATTACAGAAAACTCAACCTCGTCACGAGGCGGGACGTGTGCCCACTCCCACGAGTAGACGATACGTTGGATAAACTGCACAATGCTCACTTTTTTTATCGTTGGACCTAAAGAGCAGGTACTGGCAAATAGAAGTCGACGAGCGAGATCGCGAGAAGACGGCGTTTGTGACACCCGACGGACTATTCGAGTTCAAAGTACTCCCATTTGGTTTGTGTTCTGCTCCCGCTACCTTCCAGAGGATGATGGACACAATGCTCTCCGGCCTCAAATGACAGTCATGCCTTGTCTATCTTGAAGACGTAGTAATTTTTTCCACTACAATCGAGCAGCACGTACAGAGATTGAGAACGGTACTGAACGCTATTCGTTTGGCTGCATTTACGATTTAACCCGAAAAGTGCCACTTTGGATTCCTTGAGCTTCGGTTCCTGGGGCACATTGTCAGTTCTCACGGTGTCCACCTGGACCCGGCTAAGATCACTGCGGTTGAAAAGTTCCCAAGGCCAAGAAACAAAAAATCCATGCGATGCTTCCTGGGGCTTTGTGCCTTCTATAGGCGCTTCGCGGAAAACTTCTCAAAGATTGCGGAACCACTGACACGGCTTACGAATGAAGGTGTGCCATTCATCTGGCACCAAGAGCAAGAAGACGCCTTCTCTTAGTTACGACAGCGTTTGCAGTCACCTCCCATACTCGCTCACTTTGATGAAGATGCCAAAACACACATTCATACGGACGCCAGCAACGTTAATCTCGGTGCTATTCTTGTTAAGTCGCAGAACGGGGAAGAAAGAGTTATTACTTATGCAAGCCGCACTTTATCGAAAGCTGAGTATAATTATTCAGCTACGGAAAAGGAATGTCTCGCAGTTATATGGGCCATTAGTACGTTCCGCCCTTATTTATACGGTACACCATTCCGAGCCATCAGTAACCATCATTCATTGTGCTGCCTTGCGAACCTCAAGGATCCTTCCGGAAGACTTGCTAGTTGGAGCCTGCGTCTACAAGAATATGACATCACCGTAGTCTACAACTCTGGCCACAAGCACAATGACGTGGATTGCTTGTCACGAGCACCAGTCCAGACCTTGTCTCTGGAGCATGAACAAGACTCCGCATTTCTTGGAACTGTGAATTTGTCAGAGATGGCTCATGATGAGCGAATGAACGCAGAATTAGTTCTGCTCATTCATTACTTAAAGGGGCAGCAAGTCGAAGTACTACAAGTTTTCGTCCGTTGACTACGTTCCTACGTCCTCCGCAACAACGTTCTCTACAAGAGCAACTTGTAACACACTGGTGAAACGTTCCTACTGCTGATACCATCATCACTGCGAGCGGAAATTTTAGAAGCGTGTCGTGATCACCCATCGGCAGGTCACTTGGACTTTATTAGGACTTTGGCCAGAATCCGCCAGAGATATTACTGGCCAAAATTGATAGATTCAGTACAGCATTGTGTAAGATCATGCCGTGAATGCCAAAGACGCAAAGTACCACCCCTAAAGCCAGCAGGTCTTTTGAAACCGATAGAGCCACCGAAAATTCTGTTTGAGCAGGTCGGAATGGATTTGCTAGGACCATTTCCTATGTCATCGTTCGGGAAGCGCTGGATAGTTGTAGCAACCGAATACATGACCCGGTATGCCGAGACGTCATCTCTCACAAAAGGAATGGCAAATGAAGTGCCTCAGTTTTTTGTGACCCAGATAGTGCAGCGAACATGGCGCACCTAAAGTCCTTATAACTGACAAAAGAACTGTGTTCACTCCCAGGCTAGTACAGTCTGTCGAGAAACTAGCGCACACCAACCACAGAAGAACTACCGCGTAGCATCCGAAAACTAACGGGTTAACTGAAAGGCTGAACAGGACGCTTGCTGATATGATCGCGATGTATGTGGATGTCGAGCATGAGACTTGGGACACCATATTACCGTATGCTACTTTTGCATACAATACCGCAGTACAACAGACAACCCACTTTACGCCATTTCAAATTGTTTATGGTCGGACAGTAATAACGACATTACACGCGATGCTGCCTGTCAACAGCACGAATTATTACAGGCACGAGAATGGTTTGATAAATCGGAGGACACCACCGTTGCGAAGTACACGTTAAATTTATTAGCAAGTTCTTCACCTTTCACTATCTTGTTATCTATGATCAACTCAGCTGCATTGCCTCGAGAGCAACGACCAATTAGAAGCTTATTTATTTCTCGCGAAAGCACGTCACCACGAGTGCTAACCCTGTTAAAGAGAGCTTCATGGTACACATCCTTATTTTTTTCAGGTGCTTCGTTAGAAAATTTCTATACCACTTGAATTCCGAAAGATCGTTATGGTGTCGTGTTTTCACAAATTTTGCGTACAGTAGATTTTTCTTCTTAATCTATTCCAGACATTCTCGCGTCATTCATTGTTTCCGACTTTTCTTGAGGGTTTCGGCCGTTTTATATTTAAAGCATTTATGGTAAGTTTTTTTTAAGAGGCACATAAAAATTTTATACGTTTCATTAGCGTTAACTGATTTATAGACAGGATCCCAACTTATCTGGTTAATTTCACGCCTAAAAGTGTCTATTGTTTTGTTACTAATTTTCAGTATTTTGTCTGATTATGGAGTTGATACTTTTCCACAATTAAGATACTCGTTGCGATTTTGAAACAAGTATTTAGGGTAGTGATCACTAATATCGGCAATAACAGTACCAGATACGGTTGAATTACTTATGTCATTTGTAATAAGTCGATGAGGCTTTCAGTATCTGAAGTGAAACGTGTAGGTTCCGTAATAATATTAGCACACGCAAAAGAATCAACCAGTAGTTTGAAATTACCAGATGTTTCAGTTTGCTGTAAAGCTTAATGTTGCAGTCGCCCCCTATGATAATGTGCAACTTGTTAGAGCACGCATACATAAGCAGATCTTCAAGAAACCGAAAAAAACGCTTCTGTTTTTCCGTCAGGTGGACGATAGACTACCACATATACACACTTGTGACATGCTAGCGATAATGCTTCATAGTCTGGTGTAAAGGCTGAAAAGTCTGAGAGAAAGCTGCAAACTAAATGGTCAGCAATTATTTGCAACACACCTTCCGTAGACGAGAGGGCCTGTTTAGAAAGAACAATTCATACGTTGGCAAGCATAGTACCTGGTCATTGCACGTATACCATGTTTCAGAAATCATGATGATGTCGAATTTAAACGAGAATTCATCGAGAGACGTACTTATATGTTCGTGCTTGTTGCGAGCTGATCTAGCATTTAAGTGCATGATACTGCAATATTCACTAGTCTTAGGTGTATGGATATCACGTGGTAATGTCACCATCTTCACAAAAGAAAAAAAGAAAAAAAAACGAAAGGGCAAATCAGATAAGCCTACGGCATGCTAGACGTTCCGCGGCTGCTTGGAGCAGCCGCGCGCATCTTATGCAATTTGTCTTCACAAGTGATTTGAACTGCACGAGATGTTTCCGTTTCACGCGCAAATATTTAGCCACTACTTGCCCACGCGAAGCGCCAGTTCATTTGCGTTTCCGAGCACTCGTCCTGCCCAGCAATTTTTCAGTTGGGCACAAAGATGCTCCTTTACGAAAAGAGACTGTTTAGTTGTGAATTCCAGTTCCTCAGATGTGAATCGAGTTCTCCGTGCTTTCTTAACGATGACATCCCTGTTAGCTCGGTGATTGAGAACAACCACGATGTTTTCGTTCAGCGGGCGTCACTGTCTGCTCTGCTACCCCGATCGGGAACAGCGATTGCACGAGGGCGTACCTGGTTGTTCTTTGCAACACCTGTGTCTGATGCCGTGCTGCTTGGCAAAGCAGCACTCCTCGCTTGCAAACGGTGGCATATTTCTATGTCCTGTTCACTCATTGGCTCCCCCAAGCCATCACCACCTTTGGCAAACAATTGCACAAGGTTTTCATTAGGGGCACATAGGGATCCTTTTAAATGCTATAATTTCGTTTCGCGAGTATTAATCCTCAGCAGTTAAGCGCGTGGAATTTTCGTGCACCAACTTTCTCGAACGGTCTATCCCACATAGCATTGCCTCTTGAAACGCCCTAAGAACAGCGTTTTCCTTCCCAATTTCAGCACACTCTTGTTTTATATTTTCCCAGTCTTTGTTCATGTAGTCAAGGCTTTTATTTAACTTTCTGAGTTCTTTCCGAATGTCGCGTTTAAAGTCTGCGAACTCAGTACCCATGATTAAAGGCCAGTTTACTGATTCAACAGTGGGCAAAACAAGTATGAACTTTGAAAATAGGCAAGAAAGACAACACTAGAATAGCGAATGAACCATACAAAAGAGGAGGGCAAATGTCTAACCTGGGAAGACAACGGTAATGAGCGTCCCCACTGCCAAGTGATCGAGGGAGGCATTGCCACTGTCTTTTTGAAGAGCCAGGGGTGGTTGATGTTACGTGGTATGATGCCGAGCGCAAAAACGTAGCCGGTTGGTCAGTGCAGCACGCTCCACTATCAGTGTTGATAGTCGGCCACGGTACGCCTCGAACACCTGGGAAGACAACAGCAATGAGCGCCGTCGTCGTATGCCATCCTTGCTGCCAAGTGATCGAGGGAGACGTTGCCACTGTCTTTTTGAAGGGCCATGGGTGGTTGATGTCACGTGGTATGGTGCCGGGCACACTACGCCTCGAACACTTGGGAAGACAACAGCAATGAGCGTCCCCGTCGTATGCTATCGCTGCTGCCAAGTTCGTTTTGTTTTGAATGCAGCATGAACACACCCATTCAGAAAGCTTTTCGCGGACGTGCCAGCATTTAAACTCAAGACTATCACGCGCGACGTATGCAAGCGCATGTCACGGGATCAAATTCCAGCCACGGCGGCTGCATTTTCGGTGGAGGAGCAAATACTGAGGTGCGTGTATCTAAATTTAGGTGCACGTCAAAGCACCCCAGGTGGTTGAATTTACGCACCACTCCTATACGGCGTCTCTTATAATCGTATAGTAGTTTTGGGACGTTGAACACCTGCTAGAACTAATATCATAGCACAGAAGAGCATAAAGGACAACGCGTGAAATGACAGCCCATGCTAAGGTGGCGCCATTTTGCAGCTGTCGGTACCAACTGCGACCTTCACGGTTCTTCCGTGAACAGACTACCCCATATTCTAGTACACTATAGCAGTGGGGCGGTATTCTTTTGTTCCCGTAATGAGGAGTGGGCGAGAACAGGTTGAAGAGCGAAGCCATTTCCGTAGGGAACTCGTCAGCGTCGTGGGGGGGGGGAGAAAGGAGGGGACGTGGGAGAGGGTTCAACTTCATGCAGCACGTGGTGTACGTTCAAGGATCTAGCCCCTTGTGAGCCGGAATCCTGGCCTCGATTGTATTGCAGAGTCCACATCTCGAGTGCCTCCTCTATACTAGATGCTTCCGAAATGAATTTGGTGACTGTCTTGGCTTGTTCCTGATTTGTTCGGCGAAGAGTTTTCGCTTGACTCCATGCATGAGCAGACGGACCTTCTCCTCGGACATGTCGGGGTCAGCGTGGCAAAAAGTTTAATCATGTCTTCCGTGAATAACGCCCCGCTTTCATTTGGCAGCTGCATGCTGGTTTAGGGGAGAGCTGCAGCCTTCCACTTGTGGACCCCACTAGTAAAGCTGTTGAGGAACCTGCCGGAAAAGATGTCCCACATTGTAAAGCTTCACTGTTCATTGTAAAACCAGGTCGAAGCAGCATTTTATAAGGCGAAATATACGTGCCGCAGCTTGTGATCGTCGGTCCAATCATTGAAGCCAGCAACGTGGTCGAACCTTTCAAGCCAGCTTTCAAGGTCTTCCAGTGGTAAACCGTGAAAAGTGGGTCGCTCTTCGGGTTGCCGGAGTAGAAGTGGTGCAGGTGGCGCATGCACTGTCATTGTCGCTGTAGTCGATGTCAACGTCTTGGTCTTCTGAGTCTTGTCGGGTAATTACGCCTACTCCGCTGACAGACCTTGTTGCTCACAGCTAACTCGCTGCTAGTGGCTGGCGTGAATGTCTTCTTCGCAACTTGGGCTGCATTCAAGGCTTGACGGGGGCGTACGGTACATGGAAGACGCTGCAATTACACCAGAAGTCACGGACCTAGACGTGAATGAAGGAAGCAGAGTGTAGGTTGAATAATATACTCTTCATTTGGGTCGAACTTGTGTTCCCGTAAAAGGAAAATCAGATTACAGCAACCCAATGTACCAGTGATAGCGGCCAGCAGAGCATCAGCCGTCGATCACTGAAGGTTGTACTGGAACCTTCAGTGATTTTGTCTAAATAAACTGACTAGCGGCGAAGCGCATCGGCATTTATGCACGTGCCGTCAAATATGCTGGCGTTATTGCTAGCAGCCACGTAGGTTCCAGAGTAATATCTAATGTTGGCGAAGTGCGCGTAATCTTAACAAATTGATATACTACAGCCTCGAAGCTTCTAGAACATCGTAGGCGTGGTTATCGCTGGACTTGGTGTAACGAGGTAATAACAAAACTTGAGAAAAGGAACGTGGTACTGTGCTAAAACTGAAACAATTTGTACACTGAAGAATCACAGCTTTTTGTAATTGCAGGTGCCTAATTGTGTGGGTTTTTAGTGCAGACACTTGTGAGAGGAAATTAATAGTGAACTCATATTCAAAGAAGGGGATGAATTTAGTTTTAGAGTTTTACCCACCTTTGTTTTGTGGGAGGAAGCTATGTGTTCATAAGCAAAAAATTAAGTCATACGAATAGCCGCAATAATTGGTGCAGCCTTGTTTGAATAACAGGACAGGGTGTGTTCAGATGACCGTCATAGGAGAGCCCAATATTGATGGTTGTTTCATAAATGTTTTACAGTTTCATTAGGTTCTGATTGTGAATAAGTGAGGAGGAGTACCAGTGAAGTATAAATGAAGTCTTTGTTAAACACATGTGAACCCAGTAAGTCAACATATTGTCTGAGACTTTACATGCCAAAGCCAAAGCCTGGTTACAACGCACTGTACGGTGATAATGTGGATTCGCTTTGTGCTCTTGAACATTAACCTAAACTATGTGCTGTTATGAGCACTCTGGCAGGGAACACGAAAGTGTGGGTTGAATAGCCTTGAGCACACTGTTGGATGATTCGCGGCAACAGCTGGTGCAAACACCGGAAAGGGCTCTATGATTTTACTAAGTGTTGCCACTCTCGCATCGCTAGTGCTTATACAAAACTGCAGATGATTACATCTGGCGATTCTTGAGAACCTACAGCGGTATAACGAATCATAGTGCAGCAACAGCCATTTTTCTGTTCATCTACTCGTGTCCCCTCTCATACTTCTCACAATAGTGCACTGGTGCTCTTACTCTCTTCCCCTATCACATTGCTGGCAAAAACACCACGAATAAAAACCGTTTTCTCATGCTTTGCAGCATGACGCTTTGCCCAAGAAACTTCCAAGACACGGAAGTTACAGTGATGTGTACAGTTATGCGGCAGATACGCAGTTTTATAGTGCAGTTTATAGTACACTTAAAACTGAATACAAAAGAGGTGAATCACGAACTCATAGCAAAGACATGTGGCTGGTACTATACAGAAACACAAATTATCGTTTGCAGTCATTGAGCGAAACATACCTGCATTACTAAATAAGTTGAATACAGTAAGAGTAATTCCTAACACTTTCACGCGCTAACAAATGCGAGAATACTTTTACAAATATAAATGAAGATATAAAAAGAACAGTTATTACATTTTCGCATTTTATTGTATTTTTTCCTCAGTGTTTCAAAAACAGAGTATTAAGTACTATGCAAAAGATCCATGCTTATACTAGTAATTTTATAGCGTTGTATAACTACCACTGTTTTTATATATAGCGATGCGTTTTTACAGTTGCTCTCACTAAATGCAATAAATTTCTATTTTTATAAATACCTTGTGCTTGTAAGTATTATTCATGAATAAGTTTCATTTTATCATTTACAATACACAACTGTAATTGTGAATTTCTGTCTGCATATCTACTGAAAGCGTGTACGTATAGTTGTTTCGTTGTTACGGCTGCCTTGTGAGGGCGTTCAGGCCCTTTCAAGTTGTATGATGCCACTTTTCTCTGCGGACTCCCAAAACTTTTATTAATAAATAAAGATATGTCTCATCCTCCGAAAGTATGAAACAGCAAACAAACATTCTAGGCTTTCCTCAATGATTCACGGCACATTTCTGCAGTAATTAGGTCATTGGTTATGTACTATGCTATTTTCATCATGCTTGTAATCTTTATAACGTAATTTCCAACCAAGCTTCATGCCAGAAGTGATAGTAAATACATATTTTTTGTCTTACTTGAATATATGATTCCACATGTCCTTATACAAGAAGCAAGGTTTTTTTGTAAATGTGAAGAGGATAACAGATGAGGAAAGGCGTTGAGATTGTGGGTGACTAGATAGATATGTGGGCTTTGGGACTAGAAAGCATGATGATACACTGCATGTGTAAACGTTTATTTAAACACAGAACCTAAAACGCCACCTGAATGTTTCTTTTTTTATTCGGTTCATTCAGAGTTGCAGAGCGAGCAATGAAATCGCATCAAAAAGCTGTATATGTGGCATTACAGTAGCATCTGCAAACTGAATACTCATATTTGATACAAGTCCATCCAAAGCCTAAACGACTGGTTCTGAAGTCTTGAGAAAAGAAATGGCTTGCGAAGAAAGCCTTGATAAGCGTATTCTTCTCGATGAGTGTATATATTTTGGTGTGATGCTTCCGACACGCGCATTCTACGCAAAAAAGATGGCTAAACACTTCATATGAATAAAATTTTGTCACATGAAGAACAACATAAACGGGAATATGAGCACAGAGATAGTGAAATGTGCTCGTACGAGTATGATTCTTCAACAACAACAACAAAACAAAACTAGCGTTTCATACCCTTCTCGGTGTGCTTGCAAGAAAAAACGCCATAAGATTCAGGATAAAATCGATTGTATGCTCAACTGCCATGCCACTTCCCTCTGAATGCGCGCTATTTGCAACTCAAATGAACATGATAGGGTGCTGCGGAGTTCCAGCATGGAAGATTCACGGAACTTTCTGTGTTCACGAAACTTTCTAACACAAATGTTGAGTTTCCTGCAGTGTGAATGCAGTTTGCGCTGCTTCGTAGCAGGGGATCAGGTAGTCGACGTGGAGCATCTTATGTTAGACGGCACCAGTGGTCCCGTAAGCGTGAGCCGCGTTCCTGAATGGTCGCCTTGTGGGTGTAATGCACATGGCGCACCGCCTCTCTGCGAAATTCGTTTACATACTTCGGGCGCCCCAGCGATATGTAGTCACTGGATACAATGGTCATTTAACGGGTCCGAGTTAACAAGCTAACAATGGTGCCTCACCCTTCGGATCCCGGCTGCGGCGGCTGCATTTCCGATGGAGGCGGAAATGTTGTAGGCCCGTGTGCTCAGATTTGGGCGCACGTTAAAGAACCCCAGGTGGTCGAAATTTCCGGAGCCCTCCACTACGGCGTCTCTCATAATCATATGGTGGTTTTGGGACGTTAAACCCCACATATAAATCAATCAATGGTGCCTCACCTGGAAAGAAGAAATATGCTTGGCCGTTGGTTTTTTATTTACGGGCGGCACCATCCTACCGTGCTCCTATCATATACGACTGGCGCTTGGGCTATTTGGACCTCAGTACACTGCTTCCCTATATTGGTGCTAGATGCCGCGTGAATTGCTGGAGTCGCGATTAGCCGTTCGAAACCACGGCGGAAAGATGTAGTTGGTGTGCTCTGGCTGCCGCATCTTGCCTGTGGCAAGTTGGCCGCTGCGCGCGCAGCATGGCTTCATGACGGCCCATATGTATGTGTTGGTGGGCTCCACTCCTGCAAAAATTTTTTAAACCTTCCGGAACCCTACGAGAGTTCCTCTTACTTCTCTTTCTGGTGGTGGCTGCGGCATTAGATGGCGCGGGTGGCAGCTCTCCTAGTCACGGGCTTTTCGGATACAGGTCTTGCAGAGGCCTCTTGCAAGTGCATGCTCTCACCAACCTCGCCAAGCAACACCCGCGCGTTGTAAAAAGTAGCAAAGCAGCATTCGCTTTGACCACAGTTTTTGTCGTCCTGTTTGCCTACGTGATCAGCACACGAATATTTGTGCCCATGTAAGCAGTTATCGTAACTCACGCACAGGCCTCACCTCCACCGCTGCCACTTCCCTACGAGTCCGAGCCGAGGCTGGTGAAGACTCCCGATGCGCACATCTCCAACGGAGCCTCCAAAGAAGGCATCCCCGACTACGAAGACTCGCAGCACAGCGCACACGTGAGTTATAAACGTCCCTCTTTTATGACTGCTGTTTGACGACTGATGAAGCACAGTCTGTGGTTTTTGTCTGAACATGTGATATCTCAATTGTTTTTTACGAACTTTGCTAGAAGAGTCTCTCGTGCTGTCTTCCCTTAGATGTCATTCTTATTGATCTATAGTGGACGTTCTTGCTTAATCTACGAGCGGTCGGATCGCCAAGGGATTTTATGATCGACAAGATAGTTTTATATGTCTCGACGTTAACATTATAACAAACAGCGGTGGTATAGTGGATAAGGTACTCGGCTGCTGACACGCAGGTCGTGGGTTAGTATCCCGGCTGTGGTGGCTGCATTTCCGATGGAGGCGGGAATGTTGTAGGCCCAAGTGCTCAAATTTTGGTGCACGTTAAAGAACCCCAGGTGGTGGAAATTTCCTGAACCCTCCACTACGGCGTCTCTCATATTCGTATGGTGTTTTTGGGACGTGAAACCCTACATATCAATCAACTAGTATAACAAACTGCACAATACGCTGTGAATGGTTCTATTGAACACGGCAACTTTTAATAGCATAAGATATTCTTGTTTAATGTACAGAGCGTGAAAACACTACACAAGGTCATGATGGAAGGCATGACACCACAATGCTTAATATATTTAAAGGCGCACAAGGACCAAAAACAAAGAATGCATAAAGACTTATTGGCGCGTGCCCATGCTAGGTGAACCTATTATACGGGATGCGTGGGGCTTCACGTAAGAGAGTTATTCAGACACTTGATTTGTTCTTTGTGCAGGTTAATCGATGATTAGTTCAGGTATGCGCTAACACTATTATCAAATGTCTGTCCTGGACGTATCGACGCTGCGTGTTTTTTTATTGCTTTGCCAACTGAATATCCCGTATTTATCGAATATCGGCATGCACTTAACTCTAATCAGTCTAAAGATAGATTAGGTGGTAAGCGTCCACTTAGTGATCTCTTATATTCTATTCATCAGAATTATCAGCCTTACTCCACCAACTGCAGGACAAAGGCTTACCCGTTAAATAACACCAGGTGGTTCACGTTTCGGAGACCTCCACTACGGCGTCTCTCATATTCATACGGTAACTTTGGGACGATAAACCCAACAAATCAATCATCTGGACTGATAATTTGCTTTTTTATTGCTCACTGCGTCCTATTCAACTTTAGTTCAACCCTCTCTATAATCCTCTTTAGAAATAGTGGCACTCTATCACGATTTCGGAATGCTTGCCGAATGTGCTCCACCCCATTCTTATTCCTTTTAGTTACTTCAATATTGCTGTTCGGCTCCGTGTTTACTAGCTGTTCTAAGTAGATGCACTCCTTTAAAACTTAAATTGTACTGCTACCCATCTCGAAGTACTGCTCCCATCAGAGGTTGTACATTACTTTCGTTTTCTGCAGAATAATTTCCAGACATGCCTTTCTGCTCTTCTTGTCTAATTCAGTAATTATGAATTGCGATTTTCACCCTGAGATACTCAACAATTCAATGTCATCGATGAAGCACTATCTAAGGCACGCTCCATTGCCTTGTATCCTTAACGTTCCCCATTACAGACTTCAGAAAACTTCCTGTAAGGACGTGCTAATTAGCATTGGGAAGATCGTATCCTCTTGTCTTACACTCTTTTTTATTGGTATTCTGTCTCTTTCTTTCATTATAATGACAATACATTCATTGTAGGTTTCTTTCAAGATGTTTGTATATGCTTCGTCGATGCCCTGATTCCGCAGTGTCTGCATGACGGCTGATACCTGTACTGCATCAAATGCCATCTCGTAATCTGTGAAGGCTATCTAAAGTGCTGAAGTGTATTCTGAGCATTTTCTTTTAACTAGTCTGATAGTATGAGTGGGGTCTAATGTTGAGTAGACTCTACTCAATCATGCTTGAGCCTTTGGTTAATTTATTTTAAATATTGTCTGAATTATGTTAGAAATTACCTTTGCAAATAGCTTGTATACGATGGAGAGTATGCTGAGCACGCCTCAAAGGGCTCTTTCGCCTCCACTGCACGCATCGAGGTACTCTAACGCAGCACCTCTCGAATACAATTGACCAAACTTTTTCCGCATAACATAAAATAAGCGTTTTCTTCAGTCTTTCTAGAGGCAAGACTACCGTTTTTTGACGACATTTACAGTTAAACATGCAAATACTGGGCCAACAGTTCTTGTTATGGCTTTCTGTAATCATGCTTAGACTAAACGAAACAGATTTCTGCGTGATCAAATACTGTCATGAAATAGTGATGTAGCGCAATCTCTCGT